>JADLZK010004633.1:0-23415 GCA_015847255.1 Hyparrhenia diplandra | reverse complement strand
GACACAATCATGATAGAAGAACTAGACTATATAGTTCCTATGTAGGTAGTTAGTCGTATAGAACTTCAGGGCCTAACCATTCATGCCATGTATTTGAGTAGAGTAAGAGTTGTCTTTGAGGTGGCAGTTAGATTTGTCCTTCGGGGCTTGCTTTCGTGTCCTATTCCTGGCCATCCGTAGGGTGGGGGCCATGGGGACATGAGTAGTGTCTAGTATCTTGGGGCGTGGTGTCCGGATGCAGTATCCTTCCGAATATGAGTGCATGCCGCGGTTGAGGGGGTAAGCGGCTTGGTCGTGACAAGCCTTGACCAGTCCCTTGAAATCCCCGTTAGCTTGTGTCTTTGTAGGAGTTAAGAAATGCCTTCCTTTAGAGGCGGATGCTCCGGGTGGTCTCCCTCGCCCCATCTCACTCTCAGCCTAAAAACTCTAGTCATCTATGTTTGCATGATTATTAACTAGTTCTTTGCACGGCTACTTTAGAATGCCTCGCTCCACTTAGGAATATTCTTTATTTTCCTTTTATCCTTGAGGTTGGCCCAAGTGTGTGTCACACTATCTTAAACTATCATGACTTACCCCTCGTATTGAGTATTGGTCAACTGCATAGACATGTCGCCTTGTTCATGCCCCCCGCTAGAGTCCTACACCATGCCTTCCTTTGGGAAAATATAAATAACGATACCCCCCGAATATCTCCCCGTGAAATGCTACAACGGTATTTCCGTGCGCTTTGGACTTGTTTTGTTACGTGAATGCTACGTAATGCCACCGACATCCCGTGGCGATGGTAGCCGGAATGTAACAATTCCGGTGAAGTCGTTGTGGGAGTCAACCCTGTGGTTCCCGTTCTTGCCTTTTTGGCACTTGCGCTTAGGAAACGCAACAAGCATTTCCGGCGCCGTTCTTGAAGGCATTGGTTATAAAGATTCTAGAAAGACATGTTCATAATGATGTGCATGTGTAAGTAGCCATTACTCATGCAGGCTAATCTTTTATGTTTTCTCCTGTTGTGGATGAAGACAGATAGTGTTCGATTGGTTTGTCCCTCGTTGAACAACTACATCGGGGTCAGGAGGCACTCCTAAAGAAGAACCCAACTCATATCAAATCTTCTCCTACTACTCCGCCTCGACAAACAAACCAATCACCCTTTGCATCATCTCGTATTCCACTCATGGCCAAGTCGATCCGTGACCACTCCATCCCTCTTTTGCCAACGTGCCCGTTGGACCCGCTATCAACATGGGAACCGAGAACTTTGAGCTCCTACCGCCTAATCAAGATGGTGCGCAAACCAATTTTACGGTTTGCCAAGTGAGGACGCAAGTGCACATCTCGCAACACTTCCTCGAGCTCGGTGACACCATTGTCATCCAAGGTGTTACACGGGAAGCCATTAGAATCCGTCGTTTCCCTTCTCCATCACGGGGAAGGCAAAACAATGGTTCTATAAAGAGACGGGAAGTCGTCAACACGTGGGACAAGTGTTCCACGGCGTTCCTCACTAAATTCTTCCCCATGAGTAAAACTCACACCTAAGGGGAAGAATTGCCAACTTCCCCGAGAATTCCATGGAACCCATACCGCGGCATGGGAAAGGCTACAAGAGTACATCCAAGCATGCCCGCACCATGGGATGGAAAAGTGGCTCGTGATACAAAACTTCTACAATGGGTTAACACCCATGTCAAAAGAGCACATTGATGCCACTGCTGGAGGTGCCTTCCTCTCCCTCACCATCAATAGAGCAACAGCTCTTATGGAGAAAATAGTGTCCAATCAAGCTTGGGGAGGAAAGTCTTGGCAAACAAGAAGATAGCATGCGGTCGTGAAGGAGACGGGCGTGCCACGCTACAATGGATCTCCTATTGAAAGAACTTGACAAGTGTGCCACCGAAGAAGAAGAAACTTACGGCCTCAAGTCAAGGCCATAGACTCACACGTAACATGTGAAGTCTCGTGGGCAATGTTAGCCATTCAGGGAACGACTGCCCTGAAACCCGTAAAGACGTTACTCACATCAACAACGGGTTCCGTCAACAAGGAGACCATAATGGGTGGAACAACCAGTCGCGCCCACAAAACCAAGGAGGTAATTCAAACTCAAGGTACAATTGAATCCTCTCTCCTTGGAAGACTTGGTCTTAGACCAAGCAAAAATAATTGAAGAACTTTCAAAGAAGTTGATGCTTAATAATAAAATAATTGAAAACATGATTTTCAAAATTAAAAGTTTAACTTCTTCTTATGAAAGACAACTGAGCTTTTAATAAAATGTTAGAAACCCAATTAGCTTTCGCCGCCGCTTTTGCTTTACTTTGTCGGTTAGGGAAAAGTTTTGGGGCAACCCAAAAATTTCTCTTGAATTGTTAAAATGGTCTCAACGTGCAGTAAGCCTCTATGTCGGAAGACAGCAAGTCTCCTACCGAGCCACCACTCATTATCAAGAAGGAGGACCCCCGGGCCCGACAATCACATGCTCGCTTGGCCCGCGTGTCTTCGAGGATGCCTTACGCGACCTTGGATCAAGCATAAACATCATGTCCAAGGTAACATATGATGAAATATTAGGTGGACCTTGTCCCTGTACATTTTGAACTGCAGATGGCGGACCTATCACTAAGGAAACCGGAGGGAGTAGCTCGGGGCGTTATAGTAAAAATCCGAGAAGTATACATCCCGACGGACTTTGTCATCCTAGACATGGGTCACAACGAGAGAGCTGCCCCAATCCTTGGGAGACCATTTCTTAACACTACAAATGCGCTTTTGCACGTGGGATCGAGGGCATGCTAGCTTCCATATGCAGGGGGCCAAACAATGAGATGCCCATTCAATGGGTTCAACAAGCATAAGAATGCTAAAACAAGCAGCCCAAGAAGGTAAAGCCACAATTCAAAGCATATGCGAAGGAGCATTTCGAGCGAGTTAGGTGTTTTCAAGAATTATTATTATTATATATATATATATTTTTGAAATTTATTATAAAGGGAGGACAAAAGAGCTTCACCAAACTTTTCAAACTCAAACAAGGCTAAGATAAAGATGCAAAATAGGTCTAGCCTTGTTTTATCTCCATGATGAAAATATTTATTTGTTTTATATATATATATATATATATATGGAGATAAGTATGAGTAAAAAGAATTGGTGAATTATTACCTTTGTGTACCTGAAAGTGTGTGTGTACCAACCACGCATGAAGGCAAGATGTTAAAACTCCGCGGTGGTAGCTTGATGATCCATCTCGGGGCGGACCACAAGGCTTAGGTGATACACACGTAGTGTATATGGACCATGGGCCTTAGTGGTCACAAAGGTGTAAAGGAGGATGTTCCTCCTTTCCTTTACCTTCTTCTCTTTTTTTTTCTCTTTTTTTTTTTTTTTCTTTTATTGGACCTTGCGTGCACTGAAAGTGTACTACTTAACCGGCAGCTTTGGGGATAGAGTTCATAAGCTCATTTGCATCGGTAGCGTGATGATCTTGATTTGGTAATGACTTCCTCACACCTGAGTGGAGGGAGGCGGAGACCAAACTCACCCAGTGCAACAAGGTCTTGGGAGAGAAAGATCCCTTCTTGCTTACATGGAAGCAATGAAGGGTGGAGTCAGTGTCTTCATTTTTTTACCTTGACCATATGGGGCCAACCTTTGCTCCTCTCTCCTCTTATTTCTTTTTATATCTCTTTTTTTTTAAACTCTCTTTTTTATATAGCAAGGGGAGGCTAATCTCTTATTCATCTCTCTTTTTTTTTTCATCATTTTTTTTTTCTCTCTTTTTTTTCATCATATTTTTTTCTTTTTTTTTTCACTTGAGCCCCTCTTTTTTTTAATCCCCTTGGTGCACTTGGAACTTGATATTCTCACCATCTTCCCTCACACACTTGGACTTTCGTGAAAAAGTCAAGTTTGCAAAGTCAGGGTCTCCTTTTGAGTGTGTTCCTCCGCCCAAGAGTATCAAAGTTTTTCTTGTTGATGTAGCCTCCATGTTTTCAAGCGTCGCATGCCCCTTTGTTCTTCTTAGTCTCCACCGAAATGGTTAGTGACAAGAATACCAAGGTGCATACTAACTTGATAACAAGTCCTTGCTTTTTATTTATAAGATTTTTTTTTCTTTTATAAGAGATTTTTTTTTATATAAAAGATTTTGTTCTTTTTATAAAAGATTTTTTTTGTTTTTAGATAAACCTCGTATAAACAAAGGTCACTACACATGCATATTATCATGATGAACATGTTCTAAAAGATGCCTTATAAAAAACCAATGCCTTCCCAGAAGAACGGCGCCGAAATGCTTGTTGCATTTCTTAAAAGCGCAATCACTAGAAACAGTGTTTAGAACCCATCTCTAATAACGGCGCCAGAAATGCGCCGTTGACATTCCTAAGTGAAACCACCGTGTCGGTGATAACACTAGGCACATCAACGGTGATAGATCTTGCCTAAGAAGATATTCATCCGCAAGCGCACGGATCTATCATTGTAGCATTTCACCCTGAAGTATTCGAGGTATCGTTATTTATATTTCCCCAAAGGAAGGCATGGTGGAAAAAGGATCTAATAGAGACATGAATAGGATAACATGACTATATAATGGACCAATGCTCATAACGAGGATATAAAGGAACGGTAAAGGGATAACTTGACACACTCACGTAAGCCAAACTCAAGGATAAAGATAAATAAGGAAATAAAGAAAGACCTAAGTGGAGCATACTGATTCTAGTCATGGTTGTGCATAGAACCGGGTTGATAGTCGGGCAACACGCATGGGCGGGAGGTCGAGTCGAGAATGAAATGGACAGGGGAGACCTCCCCTGAGCATCTGCCCTGAAGGAAGGCATTTACGAACTCCTACAAAGACACACCTAACGTGGGGGGATTTCAAGGGACGGTCAAGGCTTGTCACGACTAAGCCGCCTACCCCTCAACCGTGGCATGCACTCATATTCGAAGGATACGGCATCCGGACACCACGTCCCCATACTAGACACTACTCATGTCCCCATGGCCCCCACCCTACGGATGGTCGGAATAGGACACGAGCAAGCCCCGAAGGACACAACAAACCGCCATTCAAAGACAATCCCGACACTACCCAATTATATTGCATGAATGGTTTAAGCATAAAGTTCTATATGATGATATCACAACATAAAAACTATAGACTAGTTCATGTGTCATGATCATGTCAAGAACAACATGTTAGATCATACGATAAATCATGAGGTATAGAAATAACATGAAGACTCTAATCCTAATGCACAACCAAGATAAGATAAGAGCAAGGCTTTGGAAGAATACCATAGAAAGATTTATTCCCTAATCCATCTTCCAAGGAGCCAAGCCCTCCTTGGTAGCTTTGCCTAGCTCCACATCCTAAACTACTAATCCTACTAGGAGGAGGAAGAAGAAGAATAGAGAGGGAGAGAGTGGCTCTTCTTGTGAGGTGTGTGTTACAATGGTGGGAGATGGCCTCCTTTTTATAGGTAGAGGAGAGGGGGCTCATTGGAAAATGTCCATCCCCACATGGAAGGTACAAAACCGACCTTGGTATACCCGCCTAATTTGCTAAACCGACCATCCCACCTGGGAACCCCGTTTGGAAGGTGCACGAACCGCCTCCCCGAGGTTGGGCGAAAAACGCCTCGGGGAGGGTGCGGCCGCACCGGGGGTGCCAAGCACCCCCGGCTCGGCCGGCCCGGCTTCGTGGGGTGTCTTCCCTCGTCTTGAAAAAGTTGTGGGCGGGCTTTGCTCGCCCAATTTTTTCTGATGTTTTGGGTCATTTGCTCCTAGGCTTGTGTTTTGCAATAATGCGCTTCCCCGGATGGCGTACTTTTGGTCGATTTTTCCACTTGCTTTTATTATAAATCTGCAAAATAAAGTACAAGACACTACAAGTGGAATTTATTAGTGATAAATGTATATGTGTGTAGTAAGGTATAGTTTCACCCCCCCTATTGGTAGAATGTTGGCGTTAAAAATATGTTGGTGACCGAGTCAACGACAGCCAGCTCCTCCGCCCCCGAATGAGGTTGGCTCGCCTCCTCCGCCCCGCCTCCGGGATTTGTCTGAGGAGCCGGCTAGCGAGCCGAGCTCATCGCGACATCTCAGCGCCTGACGCGTCGTCGGTAGTCAAGCGAAGCGCGGCCCTCGGGGGAGGACTTTGTCGGCGGTTGAACCCCCGGCGGCCTCCCTTATGCCCCCTGCGAGGCCACAAACGGGCCAAACGAGAAAGAAGACCGAAACGAAGCCCCGACTACCGCGCGACGACGAACCCTGGGAAGGCTGGGCGGGCGCACCTCGCCGGCTCCATGGCTCGGCGACTCCGCCTCCTCCCACGGCGACAGCCCGCGGGCGACCCTGAGCATAAGGCGGGGAACTCGATGTCCGCGCTGCTTTGGAGGGACACTCGTCGCTACGACAAGACGGACACAATGGCCCCGTCAGCCTCGACGCCCCACCTTAAAGGAACGGCACCTCGGGCGCCGCGGCGGTGGCGTTCGTGTGGCGACGCACTCGACGGCTCTCGTCTTCCAAGCCCTCATCGCGGACCCGCGCCGTCCTTCCCCCCCGCCGGCGTCCTCGTCGCCGGAGATCTCGACGACCTCCTCGGCCCGAGGTTGGGCGACCCGTCAAGGGGTCTCTCGGACGCTCCCTCGGTGGCGAGGTCCCTCCGGAACCGCCTTCTCCATCTCGATGCCGCGACCGAGCTCCGGCAGCCGAGTACCGGCGCCCCAAGGTCGTCCTGCTGGAAGCTCCTCGGCCGAGCTCAAGACGGTCTCAACGCTTGGCCTGCGAGGGGACGGTCGGTCAAGAAGAGCCTAGAGCACGAGAGGCCCCCCCGGGAACCGGCAGCCGAGGCGGCCGGGTCGACAATGCCCCCCTTGAAGGGGAACAGCGGCGTCATCTTCGAGCTGTCCCGCTCGCCGAGTCACCGCCCTCTCCCCAACGGCCGAGCCTCGCCCTACCGCCGCCAGGCTGCCAACGCCGTGGTGAACCCGCCGGCGTCGAAGCTCATGGTCAACGGGCGCCATCGAGCTCGTCATCCCAAGCCCGAGCCCGTTCGGTAGGAAGCTCGGCACCTCCGGCTTCAAGCGCTTGTCGCGTGCCGCTGTCGCCGCCTAAAATGCGCCTGAAGTCAAGACTGTGATCGATCACTACAGCCAACGATGACTGAAGCCGGAGAGCATACCCGACGGCCACCCTCTTCCGCTCTTTCTTCTTCGCGCTCCGCCGCCGGAAGACCCGGGGCGCCCTCGGCCGGCACCCGACCGGCGGGGCTTAAGCCTTGAAGCGGCCCGAGGTCGCGCGACAGCGCCCGGCCGCGCCCAAGGCCACCACCGCTGCGCGTGGCGAGCCGCTGGCCCCGACGAGATCCCGACCTCGCCCATCGAGGAGCGACGTGAAGCGTCGAGGGCCCACCGCGGCTTCGACACGGCTCGAATCGCCTCGGCGGCCGCCGCCGCCGCCCGGATCGGGCGACCCAAATTCCTCATACAGAACAAGTGCGGTAACGCCGATGAGCTTGCCTCGCCTCAGCGGGAAGAGGAGGTTGGGAACCGAAGGGGCGCACCACGCCGACCTATAGAGCTCGAGCTCGTTAGGGGGCTCGAGACGACAAGAGAACGAACCAAGATGTGGCGACGAGCACTTACCAACTCGGAGGTCTCGGATCGGGGGAGGATGCTCGGGAGCCTCTCGGGCGCCCTCACTCCCGTCCTCATCACTCCGCTTCATCAAAAATTCGACCTGGTCGACGGTGAGACCCGGGGCGTTCGCCGTCCCCACGAGCGGGGCCTTCTCCTTCTCCATCTCCCACATTCGGAGAGCTCGACGGCGGGGGGCACCACCGCCTTGCGAGCCAGGCCTCGATGATGTGAGTTCACCGTCGGCCCGGCATCCCCGAGCGCCTTGATCCTCCCCCCCTGTCGCCTCCACATCACCATCGTGTTGTCGCGGCGGGCCCTCGTGCCACGGTAGCTCCCACTCGAAAAAGTGCGGCGGTGTACGCGGTAGAGGGTAGGAGAGGTCGTTCTTGAGTGGGAACCACTCCTCCCCTCCATCCGGGGTTGGCCCGAGCGGGAGGTAGATCCTCAGGGAAGGACTCGGACCTTCCCCCAGCGGTACGCCGGCCGCGCCCGCAATCGGGGCCGGACCGCCCCCTTGCCCGGCGGCCGGGTCGGATCTTGGCGTAGGACGTAGTGCTTGAAGAGCTCCCAATTGGGAGGGATCCCCAACCACCCCTCATGAGCATCGTGAAGACCGGAGAGGGAGAAGCACGCCGTTGGCGTGAGGAGGTCTTTGGAGCTCGATCCCGAAGACGCGACGAGCGCTGCTGGTCGCCCGCGGGCATTCTAGCCGCGCTCGTGGAAGGCGATGAAGGAGACAGCGTACCCTCCGGTGGGTCGCACCGTGGGATGCCAGCCGGGATGATCCACTCCTCCGCCGCCCGGTACGGCAGCTCACCGACGGTGCTATCGCCGATCTTCGCCACCGTCGCCGTCGAACGCAACCACGAGCCCATCTCTCAATCACCGAATCGGGTCGGCGCGGCTGGGAAGGTGGAAGATCGGATCTGAGTGGGCAGCGGCGATCGAACTCTCCTCGTGGCGTGGAGGAAGGTAAGAGATGGAAGGTGAAACCGCCCCCTGATCTCCTCCTATTTATAGAGCTCTGTTCGCGGAGGCGACGAGAAGAAACCGCCCTCAGGGCCCACCACGCACCACGTCCGCTCCGCGAATCGATACCGGCAAATCGACGCACGCTGCGACACCGGCGGAAGCCGAACGGCCGCCGCATTACGCGGCAACCCCCGCCAACGTAAAAACCCCAACGGTAAGATCTCAACGGTTATTTTTACGCAACGGGTGGAAACCCAAGAGCTCGGCACGACGGTCGATTTACCGAGCTCGAAAAAGCAAAGACGCAGCGAGCTCATCGCCTCGTGGTTCGAAGGCGGCTCAGCTCGAGAGCTCGGGAGGCCGCCTCGGGGACATCACGAGCGAGGAGCGCCATGAGAGCCGGCGCCCCGGCGGCCCACGCCTCCCGGAAAGGCTCCGGGGCTTTCCCTTGTGCGCGTCCGGGTCGCCAAGGACCTCTGATCGACTCGGAATGACCTCCGACCGAGGGAGGCGCCTCGCCCGGACATCACTGGGGCTCGAGAATCACGGAAGTTGGGTCCTTGGAACTTGAGGTTGATCCACCAACCGATCAAACGAGCGAAATGACGAGCTCGAGCCTCACCTGACATCCGATGGCAGCTCACCGAGCACTCGATCTCTGGCCAACGTGGTAAGATCGAGCTCAGGCTCATCACCCCTGCGAGCAATCGCGGGGAAATGGTCGGCGAGCCCACGAATTCTAAAAAGCCTCCGAAGAATCTACTATCCTCACGGGCCTCGGGGCTACAGGCTGCACCTGCGCTCACGCCGCACCCACGAACCAAACACCAATCCCATGACGCTACCCCATGACGAGCCATCACGCGGCAAAGATCAGGAGAGAGACGATCTCTCCCAAATGCTCGGGGCTACTTGTGGGGATCGATGTCGGGACACATGCGTGATCTCCCGAACCATCCCCGGCGAGCAAATGGGACCCGAGATCTCGGCCGTAGGCGAGCTCCTCATGGGCGTAGGGGAATGCTCCCTGCCCGACTCTCTCCCCACACTGGCTCCCCCCGATGGAGGCCCGCCTTCCCGCCTCATTCGAGCTCCCGCCCCCCTCTCACCCGATGGCTCGCGTACCCGCACCTCGAAAGATCGTCTAGGGACCCCTCTCCGTCTCGAACGAGCTCCCCGGAACGAGCTCGAGCTCAGCCCGACGCCCATTCTCCGCCTCGAATGAGCTCTCACGAGTATAGAGAAGGACATGCCGAGCTCGAGCTCGGCCGACGAAGTTCCTTTCCGTCTCGACGAAGCTCGAGTAGTACCGATTCCCGGCTAGTAACAGGCTCGGGACACAATGCCGATCGACGACGCGCGTGGGCTACTTTGTCGGCGCCGCAGCTTATGGCGGGATATCGCCGGAGAACAAGATCCTGGCGACACGCGCCGCATGGCCTGGCCGGACCATGCCATACCGCAATAACGCTGCGGACAACCGCTACCAGACAAAGATGACCCGCAACGGAGGCGAGCTCCCCCGTCAAAGCTCTCTGGTCACACGTTTTCTGCGTCCCGCGACCGCAGCGCGCTGCTATGGCGGGCGGCGCCGCGCAGTCCGGATCAGACAGCGGGCGCGTGCCCGATGGACGGGGGGGCTCATGGTGACAACGGCGGCGCGACGAATCTCATGTTCCCTCCGTCACCGACCGATGAGCTCCGAGCTCGGCGGGCCAGAGCAAAACATAGGGAATATGGAGCCGCCCCTACGCAGCTCCACGACGACCCGCGAGATAGGCTTTAAGCGCGGGCGCGGCGACATTTATCTTGCCGGCGGTCCGGCGTGCCCGACCAAACGGCTACATTTCCTTCTCCACCCCCAAATTTGTATTTCTTGACCTCTAAGCCCTCCGGTCCGAGGGCCACCCGTGAGCTCCCTTGCAACTATAAAAGGCGGCCGCGACCATCGGATGGAGGCGGAGAGGCTCTCGAGGTTCCCGGCTCACAAGCATCCCGGCCGATACTCCGATCACCCACTCTCACAGAGACACAGGAGCTCACCTCCCTCTCTCGCCCGCTTGTATTCGCCCGACACGAGCCCTTGAGCTCGGATAGTGGTCTCCTTTGGACTAGGGAGCGCGATTTGCCCCGAACCAAGATAAACTTCGTGTCCCCCGTCTCTAGAGCTAGGCCATTGGAGCACGCGCTAGCCGGACATTACTTGTGACGGTGGTATTAGACCCGCGACAATATCTCTTTCACAAGAAAAATAATCAATATTTTTTGCAACATGGTAGACCCTTGAATCATCATCTAAGGGTGAGATCTGTCATCAAGTGTTAGCTAGCACAATTTTACCACAAAGAGACAAATAACAATTTTTTCTATAAAAAAACAAGGGCAAAAGAGGATGGTGTCCTCGACACCAAGAACAAATGCGTATTTGAAGAATTTTACCACCGTAAATAAGAGACAATAAACAAATTTTTCTATGAAAAAACAAAAGCAAATTTAAACAATTTTTTGAACAAAGGATTGGCAAGCACATGGCGGGCGGGCGTGCATCGAAGCACTTGAGCAAAGATGGTCACCTGTTTTTGATCGCAAGATTTGTTTTCAAATTTCTTTTGAAAGAAACATAGGAAAGGTGAAAAACTTTTTTTTTTTTTTTTTGAAATCGGGACTTCATCCGTATTGCATTAAGAGAAAAGCCGAAAGAAAGGCCTAGAACCGGGTACAAGAGGAGATGCGAGTAACCCTCGGGTTACCCACGAAATCCCCGACACAAACAAACAAAGAAGAAACGAAGCGTAGGGATGTGGCGGACCCTCCAACCCGACAACCCCGACAACCGAACCTATTACAATAAAAAGACCACACAACACCGTAGTAGCTAGCGGCGTCGAGCTAAATGCGACCACGGCGGTAAAGCATCCGCTAGAAGAATGACGGCCAAGCATCCGTCCCCGAGGCGACAATAATAGAAAAACCATCCACTAGATAACCGATGGCCAAGCATCCGTGCGCGACCAACCTCGAAGATCTCTAGATTGGTTTTGGCTAATTGATGACATCCTTAGGACTAATCTCTCTATGCTAAGTGTTGTGTTAGTTGGAGATTGGTCAAGCCAAGGACGATGCATGGTGGTCATGGTGGATGGATCGAGATGATTCAAATGATGATCAAGTGCATGACTTGGAGTGGATGGTGGATCAAAATTGGCTCAAGGCAAAGGTATATCCATAGGGCCATTTTGATTTTACACTCAAGACACCATAGAGGGTGTGAGTGATTATAGGATCGATAAGCCGTACTATAAAGAGGGGGGAAAAACTATCGCACATATCGGTCCTCATGTGCCTCTAGGTTCAAAATCATTTGCATGCATTCTAACCTAGAGAGCTAACCCAACCTTCAAAATTGATTGTGAAAATGCTAACACACGAGCACATGGTGATGTACACATGGTGGTGTTGGCACATTTGCGAAAAGCGGTGATGGTTGCTGGGGGTTGAGATGGGTTTGAGAAAATGAAACGCCTATTTTCTATTGCTGGCCGGATGCATCGTGGTGGTAAAAACATGCTAGTCCCCGTTCTCAAGTTGGTACACTTGGTGGATAGCATGTCGAAGCAAAAGGCGGCCGAGAAACGACGAAAATTCGCCTTTCGAGTCGGCCGGACCCGGTGACCGGACTCTCGGCCGGAAGCACGGGAAATCGGCCGGGCGCCCGGTGAGTGCGTCTGAGCAATTTTTCGTGGATCGGCCGAGGAGCGACCGGGCGCACCGACCGGAAGCTTCCGGGCTTGACCGAAGCACCGACGGACGGACAGCGGACGGACCAGCTCAGCAGCTTCGGTCGGCGATCCGGTTGGGGTTGTCGGTTGTGACCGGACCCACCGACCGGACTCACCGGGTGAGTCCGGTCGGTCTTTGTCCGTCGGTGACCCCGCAGATTGCACCCCAACGGCCACATTTCGTGGTGGGGGTATTTATACCCCCTTTGGCCGGTTCTAGGAGGTCTCTTGGTCATTTTGAATCAATCCTAACACCTCTAGAGCTGAGCACTCATCCTCCTCCTCACTCCTTTGCTTGAGAGCATCCATTCTAGTGAGTTGAGGTGATTCAAGTGCACTTTGCTTTGATCATTGCATCTAGTGGCACTTGTGGATCGTTGAGAGCGGTGGTTTTCTTGTTGCTCTTGGAGAGCACCACTCCTAGCCCGGCTTGGTGATTGGTGGAGGCGTTGGCAAGAGTTGGTGATTGTTCTTGGCCACCTCCGGTGTTTTGTGAGAGGACCGTGCATCCTCGTCGGGACGACGAATTGCAAGATAATACATTGCCCGTGTCGGTGAGTACCTCTCATTTGCTTTGGGTGCGGTAAGCCTAAAGGCATTTGGCTTGGAGTGAGCTCCACACCGACCCACACGTGAGAAGGTCGACACAACGGAGACGTAGCTTGACGGGTGCTCAAGTGAACCGGGATAAATCATTGTCTCCACTTGTCTCTTGTTGTCCCTTGGTGATTGGCAATGATTTGGTTATCTCATTGTGTCATCTTGGTGATTGGATTGACTAGCCTCGATATTGTGGTATAACTCTTCTACACTCTTGCATTACTTTCATAGATAGTGTAGTTTGAGTAGCCTTTTGCTAGTTGCTTAGCCTTGTTTAGAGTAATCTAGCTTGTTCACCTAGTTGGTAAAGTAGCGACTTAGCCTTTGTGTGTGAACTAGAGATCATAGCAACTAGAATTGTCAATAGGAGGCTTGCCGACAAGTAGAACTAGAGCAAACGCGTTTATCGCCTTTTGTTATTCTAACAAGTTTGTCTAGTGTTTTGTAGAAATTTTTATTAGGCTATTCACCCCCCTCTAGCCATTTAGGACCTTTCAACCTCGGCGGCAAAGCATCTCTGGAAGACGGCGACCACTACGGCAAAGAAAGCATCCGCCGGATACGACCATGGACCGCGGCGGCCGCATGCAAGATACCCAACAACGCCCGGCTCATAACAACCGCGACCTCGGCACACATACCGGAAACGCCGGCCAGAAACGACCGCGACCTCAGTTAGCATGCGCCCCACTGGAAATGCAAGCTCGTGAAGGAGAGAGCACCTCGACGGCAAGGCATCCGCCGGAAACGACAACGACTAGAGATACAAGAAACACGACGGCAAAAGCATCCGCCCCAAATGACGAAGAGCACCTCGGCGGCAAAAGCACACGCCGGATATAGGTAAGCTAGACACACCCCGGGTAAAGGTGAAAAACTTTTAAAGACTTTTTTTAGTCCCAACCTTCGAAACCGAACTCACCGGACTGCAAAGACAAGGTGACAACGCTGACGAGATCCATAAGGCATGCGAGACAACGCGACCTCGGCGAACTTGACCCGGGGTGCGTGGCGGTATTAGCGACGACCTCCAATAGGCTCACGAGACGGCGTGCGCGGACAACCATGAGCCATGAGCATAGTCTACCATCGCCACGGAGGCGGCGCCACAAATCTGTGGTCAAAAGTTGCGGCGACCATGCATTTCTTCGCGGCGTCCAACGAGTTGTGGCGAGGAATTCAGCCGTGCATGCGCTGTGAAGCGACGCAGCTTTGCACTAAACAAAACACATGTAAAAACTACGTGGCTGCCAATAATTGTAACGCGGCATGTTGTGGTTTCCAACCAAACACATGCAAATTCGTTGTGGCTCGTCTAAGGTTACACAGGGCAATGTGGTCGAGCCAAACACTCCCGAAGAGAGCAAGAATGGAGAGGCGGAGTCTCGACTGCGCGACACCAACTCCTACTGTCTTAATCCACAAGGACCCGGCCATGCGGGAGACTCCACTTTGCAGCCACACCGTCGGTGGTTGCACGCCACTGCCGCTCTCAGCGTGGTTGCCCGGTCTCGACGGAGCTTCGCCGTGGCGTCGACAATCGACCCCGCATCGACCTGCGGCGTAGTCAGTGGTAGAGCGACCTTGTGGGCTGGAGCTAGCTATGACCTCGTCCTCGCGCCCGCCGCCAGCGGTCTTGTGGCGTCGTTGTCGTTGACTTCCGACGGATAATTTTCATAAGGGGTGTGTTTAGAGCCCAAACGTTTGGGCAAAGTTGTAATTATGGCCAAAAATTTGGCCTTGGCGACGAAAAAAGGGGTCAGGCCCGGGGCGTGCCTCCACCGTGCCAAGGCCACGCCCTCGGCCCATGGTCGGTCCGTGGGCCATTTTCGGAACGCCCGTCTTGGCCATTCTTCTGACTCCGGCATGGGGGCGAGCTCATGGCGGATAGGCGTCGGGCGAAGCTTCGTCGCCGGATTGCGTCGGCCCGCGGAGCTCCGGCGGTTCAGCGGCGTCGTGCCCAGCTTCGGGCGTGTTAATTTGCCGCCCGCGCCTTGGAGTGGGCGGCCCGCTAGCGACGACGTGTCGCCGCTTTGTAGTCTTCAACCTCTCGCCCGGCCCTCGCCCCGCCGCCCGGCCCCGTGGGAGCTCGCCCGCCTTTCCGGCGAGCCCAGGGCAGCGCCCTACGGCGCCGGCGCCCGGCGATCCCTTCCCCTCCCCCTTCCTTCTTCTTCTTCTCCTCCGTCGTCAGATCCGCCGCCCGCCATGGAACACCTCAAGCTCCCGCCGCCGGCCCATACCCACGAATGGGTCTCTCCACAGCCGGGCTCGGCGCCGCCCCCCTGAGCTCACCGCCCGGCTAAGCCGCCCGTGTCAGGCCGTCGGCCGGCGAAGCGGCCGGGCGCGGCTATAGCCGGCGCCGGGGGATGGAGCAAAGACCTCGCCGGAACCTAACCGCCGCGGCGTCGCCGGCAACCTGCGGCGCCCTTCGTCGGCAACCCTAAAGCGGCGCCGCCGTCTGCGGTCGTCACCTCATCCCGTCGTCCGGCTCGCCCGATCATCGTCGTCCCGTCGTCGTGCTGCCGCCCCTCGGGCTTGGCTCACGGTGCGGCGGGCGCCCTCCGCCTCGCCTCGGGCGTGCGGGCCTAGCGGCCGCGGGCGGTCGGGGCGTGGGGCGGCCCACTGGGGGTTGGTGGCGCGGCCTCCGGCGGACGGCCAAGGCTAACATTTCCCGCCAAAGCTCGGGGCGGCGCGGTCGTTCAGCGGCGGCAATGAGGCCGCCTCCTAAGCGGGCATCGAAGCGGCTCGTGGCGGCGTGTCCCAGCGGCGACTCGCGAGCAACTGAGCGGGAGTTGGGGCGGTGTAGCCGCGCGCCGCGTTTCGGCGAGATGGAAGGAAGGGCGCGGTGTGTGTGGCCGCCATGTGCGACCTTGCATGAGGATGCCGCCGGCTCTTTAGCGGAGGGCCGTAGATGAGGCTGCCACACCGGGCCATCACCGTGCGTCCTTGAACCGGGCCGCGTGCCCGTACCGTGTCATCCTGAGTTGAGGCGGCCCCATGGCCCGGTCCGGCCATCGGGCCGTACGCCGCCCGGGCCCCTCCTGCACACCGACCGGCCGTGCCCCGGTACGGGCCAAAATCCGGGCCTCGGGTCGGCCTCCGTGTCGCCGCGGCCAAATGGATATCTATCTTTAAAACTACTAGGGCCTTGTTTAGATTGCTAAAATTTCTAACTCTTTTTTCACTCTCCCTCCATCACATCACATTAAATACACCAAAAAAGACATATTGTTGGGTAAAATACTCGAACACGTATATTGATGAATACTTAGTCACAAAGTGACCGGTACAACATGTCTGTTACAAAGAAATGTGCGGGGTATTTATAGGCCCCCCCCAGCTTCGTATTTCTAGGAAAATGACAAACTTTACAATTGCAAGAATTTCTAACTATATCCTCAACGAAGCTATTCTTGATGTCTTCGCAAGAATTATCTTAGATCTTCTCCATACTTCCAAAGACTTTGGTTTGCGAAGGTCTATCGTGACGAAGCTCTCTCCCCGTGTTTCTTCTGAAGCTCGAAAACCGCGAAGGTCTTTGTCATACCTTCGCTACGCGTCCCCATAAAAATCTTTGTTGCTCATATTCGCGGACACCTTCGTATGAAACTCGTTTATACAACCGAACTTCAAAGTTTGGGTTAGAAGTTTATGCAAAAATAAAGTTGACCCCCAATAGCAGCCCCTCGTGGGCGAATGCCAACTTCAAAGGCATGAATCCCACGAAAACTTAGTAAACTTTGTGGTAGTAAACGTCGTCCCAAACTTTGAAGTTGGTATTTTTGAATTTGTTAATGTCTTCGCTAGAAAGTGGATTTTGAGAGAGTTTGTTTTTTTTATTATTATTTTTTTATTGCTTTAATTTTTTAACGGCTAGTTTGACCAATTTGACCAGTCATGCTTATAAATAGCGGAGGACCCCCCCCCTGTTTTTTCACCTTTTCGAAGAGGAGAGACTCTGCGCGAAATTTTGTTTGAGTTGCGAAGGTTCTTGAAAGGTGTTTTGCGAAATTTTATTTCGTTGTTGCTTCTTCTTCACTCAAAGGTAATTGTTAATTTTTCCTTGAGATTTTTATTTTTGTGAATAAACGAAGATAGTTCTTTGGAAAAGTCGATTTTTGTTTGATGTTAATTTTTGTAGATGACGGAAGAACAGAGTGTTTCTCGTTCTCATTCTTACGAGAAAGGAGTTCTTGATTCGATGACGAGGGTCTCGATGGAGTCGGTGCTTCTCCTTCGAATTGATTCCTGACGATGGTTATTCTTACTTTTTCGGAAAAAGTAAGATGAAGAAATCAGATTATGCAGAGTTGGAGAAGGCTGGAATTTTGAAACCTGGGTATTACAGACCTGCTGGTCCTGAAGAGACTGTGCCCCTTCCAAAGAAAGATGAATGTATTGTCTATAAGGATTTCTTCACAGCTGGATTAAGATTTCCGTGCCAGGATTTTTTGGAAGATGTTTTGAGGGCATATGATATTGAGATTCATCACTTAACGCCGAATGCTATTTCTCGGCTCTCTACTTTTATATGGGGTGTGGAAGCCAAGAAGTGAAGCCAAATATTAACACTTTTTTTGATCTTCATGAGCTTCATATTCAATATCGAACAAGGTTATTGATGGAAAAAGTGTTACTTACTATTTTTGGGCTTTGCAACTTTCGGATCGCTAAAGGTGCAAAACAGATTTCTCTGGCCGCGAAGAACAAATGGGCCGATGGGTGGTTCAAGATGTGGTTTTACCACAAGGTTCCTTATGTTGAAGAGAAAGTTGGCAGAAATCTTGTGAAAAGGTATCCGCTTGCTGCTGAAATGCATAAGCGTGAATTTGTTGTGAGGCCTTCGCCGAAGAAATCCCAAGCCGCAAGTGAATGCATGAAAGCTTTCAAATTAGGCTGCTTAAGCTTCAAAGTACGAGAGACTTGGTTGAAGAATTTATTGCTGCCGTAGTTTGGCCACTCCGTCGAGGATGGAATATCCTTCGCTTTCATCCGAAGGAGGTGCGCGAAAAATCTTACAAATTTCCCGATCGAGATATTGTTAAGCCGCGAATTCAAGACAGACGAGGATTTTGTTGCGGCCGTTGAGTCGAGAGCCCGTTCTGTTATTGGGAAATATGTACATAAAGAGAAAAAAAATTTATGGATGACATTCTTGGTGAAGATTACTCTCGATTTAATCGAGTTTTTGACGTTGCCAAAATTCCATATGAAGAACGCCCTCCTCCTGCTTACTCGTCTTTGAGAAGAATGTTGAGGAAGTTGAAACGAAAAGATGATCCAAATGAAGGGTAAGAAGAGAAAACAACCCGAGGCTTCTACAAAGGTGGTAGGGGTAGAAAGAAGACTTTGGCTTCTAAAAAGCAAAAGAGAGTTAATCTTACCCCTATAGTTGACTTGTGTGATGATCAAGGATTTGCTATAGATGAGGATTTGATGGGAGTTTCAGGTGATCAACTTGAGGTGAGAAAAATGTGTTTAGCTTTTTGCGTAATCGGGTTTAACTCCCTGCGATGTTGACACCTCTTGCTCCAAATTTGAGTAATTTGGCTACTCGTGGAGAAACTAGTAAGAAATCTGGCGAAGATGTTGTAAAAGAAGTTGTTGCCCCCCGGTACGCCTACTAGTTCGTCGCCCGTGTTCTATTTGAAAACTCCTATTTGTTTTGTACGTTGATTCGATGCTAAAGTCCATTTAGGTCCTGGAACTGAAGACATTGGTGATGATCAGGATAGATTGGCTTCTGTTGCCAAAGAAGTTCAAAAATCTAAGGCTGGTTTGAAGGATGGTGATTGTTTTGTTTCTGAGACCGTGGATGATGCGGCGAAGGGGAATATTTCCGCCAGAGATGTTAATGTTTTGCAATCTTCGCAGCAGAATATTTCTGATAACGTAGTTTGCGAAGCTGCTCCTGTTAGGGCTTCGGGAATTATTGATAAAATTCTTCTGGAGATAGATAGTGAAAACTTGATGGATGAAGGGAGATCTCGGGAGGCAGAATCTGTTGAAAAGATTCAGAAAGCTTTGAAGAAGGGTACACAGATTGCTACTGTGACTTTTGACGATTTTGATGATGACATTTTTGATAAGGATGTTGAAGAAGCGCAACAACTTCGCCTTGATGATTCAATTATTAATATTGAAACTCAAGAAAAAGTTTCTTGTCTTTTAAAAAAAGAAGGAGAAATTGTTGGTAAGTTGTTTGATTTGTAGTTTTTTTTTTTTTTTTTTTTTGTAAATTGACTATATGTTTTTGCAAATGACTATTTTCCCGATGCATCTACTTCTTCGAAAGAAAAACTATTGATGTGGTGAAAATGAAAGAAGTTGCACAAGATGTTGGTACTCCGGCGGTGCCCTCACGAAGAATTTTTCTTCTATTGCCGATCCGAGAAATCGTAGAAAGTTCTTGATTTCTCGCGCTCCGAGGGTGTAAATTTGGACTCTTTTAAGTTTATCGGAGTTGGTGCTGAAAAACTTCGCATGATGCCTAAGAAGACTGAGCTTCGTCTAGCAAAATGTATAGACGATGCTTTTAGTGTTCCCGACGCAGAAGAAGAGTTAGCTAAATAGGACCCTTTGGAACTTCTTTGAAGGCCGGTGTTTCATTGATGTATAAGGTGATGAGAACATCTTCGCTTGATGTTTTGATTTGTGTATTGATCTAATTATTTATATTTTTGTTTTAACTTTAATTTGTTATTTATGACTTGTAGGGTGCTATTCTTGCGTACGCGACCGAAAGGCAATAGAAGATAAATTTGTTGCATCCGCTATGCGTGAGAAAGAGTTATTGCGAAAAAATTTCAAATTTGGAATCTCAGCTTGCCGAAAAGGAAAAAAAAAAGAGGTCAAGCGGTTGTTGAGTGGCATCGATGGATGGTCTTTATCATCAATCTTGTGATACTATCAAAGAGAAAGATCTTGAGCTTGATACTTGCAAATAAGAAGATAGCTACCTTGAAAAGAGAAAAAAAGAATATCTTGAGAAAAGAAGAAAGAACAAGATGAATTTTTTTCATATGAAGTTTAACAGGATGTGGGAGATTTGCCGTGGATACTATGAGAAGTTTGGTGCGAAGCCCGAGGATCCAAATTGGGAATTAGGAGAATTTGATCCTTTCTTTAGCCGGCTATGCCGTCAATATGAAGACCTTGGTGTGTTCTTGTCAATACTTTTTGTCCGATACTAGTGTGATGTATGCCACAAGGGCACTTCTTCATTTAATGTCTCACGAAGGACCCCTTGTATCTTGAATTTGCCAGGGATGATTTTAAGTTTCCTGCTTGAAGGTTGTCAAACAAATTAGCTCACGTACTCAATCTTTGTGCAAGAAGTACTTTGATCGGTATTGGCATGTGAGTGGACGGGAGCATTGCTTTGAAAAAGTGAAGAGAAAGATGGAAGCAATGAGTGGTTTTTCTGTATTTACTTGTTCTTTATGATTATTGTTCTATTGTTTTCTTTTTCTAAATTTTGATAGATTGAGTTTGAATATATGCGGGAAGAAGAGAAGAGGAAGAAGTTGGTCATACCCGGTTTTAAGAACAAAACCAGATACACACCATATGTGAGCCCGTGAAGTCAAATCTCACATATAGTTACAATTAAAGGAAATATCAAAACATAATGCTTAATATATAACAACTTAAAACAAGAAGATAACCTCAAAGCGCGAACAACGGAAAAGACTCTCCAATCTTGGGATGAAGCCTCCACGCCATAGGGACAAACCGATTGGTTGATCACAAGCCCCACTCCTTCAAAACTCTAGTAATCTTGCAATCTCCCTGGTTTGAGTGGGATATTGCAAGGGTGAGTCCATGTCGAACTCAGCAAATATAACATGGGGTTATGAGGCTCAAAAAGGATAGACACAGGTTTAACTGCGGTTAGCATTTTAGTAAGTCAAATTTTAGCATTAATTAAGCAAGAAGTTGTGCTTAAGCCCCAAATATTCCCACATTATAATAAAAAGCAACATCTGTCATCAAGTCTCCACTGTCATCGTCAACATCATCACCGTAGTCACCATCAACTTAAATCCATGTCTCAACCTCATCTCAATCTCAACATCCACTGATCATCTATTCCTTGAGTTTTCCGGGCCGCTCGTGACCGTGAGCACGGCTGTTATAACAGTTTATACTCTAGCGTAGAGGTGTACACTTTCACTGTGAGTCGTGCTTTCCAAATGCATGGGTTAATTAGGCCCAAACACAAGAAACCACTATGAAGCCTTTCAAAGGTTTTTTTTCTAAACTGTTAAGGCCGCTAAGGATTCCCTTTATGGACTGGTAGGATCCTCCCTCCAAGGTGTGACTAACAAAATACCAATAAACCAAGGTGCACCCCTTGGCGGGGCCGGGATCAAACCAATTGTAGCCCCTCTTGCGCCTTTCGGGAACCTCAACAAGATAGAGAAGGTCCTTTGACCGACTAAAGCCGAGCCATATAGCCCCCACAAATGCATCTTGTAAGTCCCAGCTTTTTGCCAAAGGATAAGTCCTTATGGAGAGCCAAGTGCATCATGTAAAAGCATGAGCTCTTGCCCTATGGTCCATGGTAAACATCACCTCATACAAACCATTGTATATATCATAGTCATCATTAGATCATGTTTATATAAAGTTGAGCACTAGCAATATACTACCCATATGCAAACATCCCCATAGGCAACAAGGTACAAGATAACAATAACTATGTTATAATCTCTAAGTTTGTCAAGGAGGACACATGCATATGAATCATGATTATAAAGTGTATAGGTAACAAGGATAGTCCCATGCTATACTTGCCTTAAACTCAGATTCCTTCTTCTTTAATTCTTCAAAGAACTCCTAAGGATCCTGATCTTCAAATAATTCCTGATCTTTCACGAACTGCTCACCGCCTACTTGATCACCAACTTCTTCTTCTAGACCACCAACGTAAAACTCACCGACCGGACATCGTCACAAAGCACCACACAAGCATCCAGAAATCATACACAAAGCAAACAATAGAACTATATTAGAACATTACACCAACAGTATGAAAACAAGATAAAAGGTTTATAAAACAAATCTACGTCTCGCTACGATCACACAGACATGAAGATCATGAAAATCGGAGCTAGAACGTGAAAGTTATGAATTAAACAAGATTAGCATTAATAAAATAATAAAATAAATTCAAACTCAAAATTTAAAAGTTTGAAAAGTTGATTAACAGTTTCATAAACATGTAGATGACGAGATTACGAACCCAACGCAAGTTGAACGGAGCTAATCGGAGTTAAAATGACAAAGTTATAAGCAATTTAAAACAGTGGCAATCTTGTAAATAGACTGAAGTTCATTTCAGATTTAAAACAAATGAAATTCTTTTATAAAATGGATCCAGGGACCTGGACGGAATTAACAGTAGCCACCAGGGACTCTTTAACAAAAAGTGCCACCCGAAGGGGGTATCGGCGATCAAGGACCGTCGGATCTGGATCGGGTGGGCGAGATCAGATCGTGGGATTCCACACAGCCAGGCTCGCCGGGGAAGACAGAGCCCCGCGGCGGCGGCCATGGCCGGCGGTGAGGAATCTCGCCGGCGAAACCCGATACAGCGATTCCGGCTACCAATTTCGACGAAACCGGTACCAAAATGACGAGGAGCTCAAGGGCGTCTCACCACGGGCAAAATAGGCGCGCGAGACGGCTTGCCGACGGCGGACGGGCGAGGATGGCGGACGGCTGCTTCCTGCACAGTCCGGCGACGCCGTATGAGTGACATAGAGCAGTAAAAACGAAAAGGAGAGGTCCGGCGGCTTGGCGAGGTTGACACGAAGCTCGGCAACGTACTTACGACGACGAGGAAGCAGCGGCACGACGAAACCGTGGTAGCAGCTCCGTCTAGGGTTTCACGGCGGCGGCTGCGCTGCTCGGTTCAAGGATGGGGCGACCGTGAGGGATGGAAAAGGGGCGACGCTGTGCTCAAGGCTTGGCTTATGAAGGCGGGCGTGTTGCGATTAGAAGGAAGGCAGCGACGCATTTGGAAGGGAAGCGGCGTCAACGGAAGCCGGTCTCGTGCGGCTTCGAACGGGTGAAGAGGAACGACGCCGCACGTGAGCTGCAAGTGCTCGCTGGTTCAAGCTGGGCTGCGTTGGCCTGACTGCTGCTGCAAGAGGCGATGGGCCAAGCTGCTGCAGCCCAAGAACAAGGAAATCAGGCCACGGGCCAAAGCAAATGAGCAAGCCACGCTGGCCAGAAAGGAAAAAAAATGGGGAGGGAAATGAAAATCCTTTTTCTTTTTATTTGAATCATTTCAAAATAGCTTTTCCAAGAATTTAAATTCTTTTTCAAATCAAATCAAAAACCAGTCAGTACAATAAAAATATGCTCCAGCATGTATGCAACATAAATGTTACTATCCCTATGAT
>JADLZK010004632.1:0-38539 GCA_015847255.1 Hyparrhenia diplandra | reverse complement strand
CAACCAAGAGCAGCCTCAGTGATGGTTCCCCCTCCTCTGAGAGGAGATGACAAGGATGGGCATTATGTTTTTGCTGTTGGAGATAACCTCCGCCTGGCTGTAATTATCTGCCTTCATGTTCTCTTGTTGCCCGTCTGAATCTGTTTGCATGGTTGATTCTTATGTCCCGATTCTTTTCTATGTTTACCAGATAAGATCAATGCAAAATGGGAGAAAGGTCAGTTCAATTGGCCATGTCTTCTGAAATAATTGATAAACTCGCATTGGGCATGCTGTGCAATACATCTGCACCTGGTTATGTTCATAACTGAATGTGTCTGGAATACATCAGGTACCTTTGGTCAGGTATTGGAGTGTTGGGATAAGGAAAGGAAAAGAAATGGTGGCTATCAAGATCATCAGGGGCATTAAAAGTACAGGGATGCTGCAATGATTAAGTGGCATGCTCGAGCAGCTTAGTAAATATGATGAGTAGATCAGGTAGTCTGCTGATTAAGTTAGCACCTTTCTGTGTGCTTTACATCCATAAGATTGCTTGTATATATATAAGCTGGTCTATTTTGCAGTTGTGTTCAAATTGAACTGGTTTGACTATAAGTAACCATATCTGTATTGTAAGTACATTGTTAGATTATAGCAATTATAGACTGACCCAAAAGATGACCATCTGGGTGCTTAAACGTTGGTGAATTTGGATTAATGGTGAGCAGGTCTTTGAGAGGCTTGGACCAAGCTTATATGATTTTCTCTTGGAAAAACAATTACGCCATTCCCGATTGCCCTAGTTAGGGAGTTTGCCAAACAACTCTTGGAATGTATAGCATGTGTGTGCACAGTTCTTTCTATTACCCCTCCTGCACTATAATGCATATACATTATTAGTTTTTGCACTATATATGTGCTACATTGCAGCCTGTCATTAATCCATTACTCCTTATAGGAATATATCTAGCGTCTTAGGATGTTTATGTATTTACACTCTCTCTGTAATGTGTTGCAGTTATGCATGAATTAAGCCTCATACACACTGATTTAAAGCCTGAGAACATTCTCTTGTTTCTCCGAGTACATTAAAGTGCCTGATTACAAAGTATATTTTTTGTTCTTTTTATTTAATTCACCTACCTAAGATTTACCTTGTGCTCTGCTTGTTTATTTTTGTTGTACTGGTTAGTGAAGATCGAAAAATATGGTACTGATCCTTTTTTTCATTTGCTAGGTTTCATCCCGATCCCCAAAGGAGGGATCCTATTACAAAGCAGTTGCCCAAGTCTAGTGCTATCAAGGTGATTGATTTTGGTAGCACTACCTATGATCAACACGATCAGAGTTATGTGGTATCGACAAGGGCACTATCGGGCCCCAGAAGTTATATTGGGTATCCATCGTCCAGTGAAAAGCTTTTCCTAGTTCAGCCTGATTTGGTGACATTTTTATGACTGCGTGGATATTGTGTTCAGGGCTTGGATGGAGTTACCCGTGTGATATCTGGAAAGTGTTGGTTGTATTCTTGTTGAGCTTTGCACGGTATGTTATTGGGCCTTAGGTTTGATTTGGCATGTACAAGTACAAGGGCATCTGAGTTACCAGGTTCTGCAGGGTGAGGCGTTATTCCAGACCCACGAAAAACTTGGAACATCTTTCTATGATGGAGAGGGTTCTCGGACCTTTGCCCGTACCACATATGCTTAAGAGGGCAGAGTATGTTTCATACCAACGTAGTCCCGAACATCAGTCCTGTGGTCTGTTCGATGTCTTGTGCTTATTAATCCTTGTTTGTAGTCAGCACTCTGACAAATACATCAGAAAAGGGCGCCTGAATTGGCCTGAGGGCTGCACTTCCCCGGAGAGTATGAAAGCTGTGATGAAATTGCCCAGGCTTCAGGTATGTCTTCCAATGTTTAGACAAAACATCCAGTTTTTCTGTAGCATGTGAAACTTATGTTTATGTTCGTGGCAGAATCTGGTGATGCAAAATGTGGATGAGGCTGCAGGAGATTTCATTGACCTTTTTGAAAGGGCTGCTGAAGTATGATCCAGCAGACCGTTTAACAGCACAAGAGGCACTGATGCATCCTTTCTTCACCGAAGGGTTTGGGCGAAGAAGATGATATTCGATGGAACGACCTTGTTTGTCACACACTTGATGTCTCTGTATTTGACATTCCTTTTCTTTTTTTAACTGGTCGGTGTATGTAGGGCCTGTAGGCCAATCTGTATGTAAAGTTGAAATGGTTTTGTTTCAATCATTGTTTTGAAACATGTGTAAGTTGGATGTATCATAAGGCAAGTCAAATGGGTACTGACTAACCCTGACTTGTTTGAATTTGTCATATCATTGATAGTTTTTTTGTGCAGAATTTGTTGGCATAATTGTATTATTAAATTCATATATCAATTTGGAATAAAGCGCACCTGAGTAAATGAATGTGTCGCCCAGGAGTGCCCAGCTCTGTCTGAAAATATTCTGATAGATTATTTTTTTGGTGAGAAAAATTCTGTTTCTCTTTGTGGGAGTGACGCCATTATGGGTCTCGTGCGGGAGGAATCCAACCGGCCCATCTAAGATGGACGTCTGACGCTACGGAGCAGCAAAACAAAGCAACAAACACCACCACATAGCACCATACAGCTCACCAGACATCGAGTCATCCAGCTAAAAAAGGCGCTCTCCGGCGCGTGTAACAGCCAGGTATTGTAACGGTGCCTGTTACTCCAGTTTGGGAGGGCTAAAAAGAGTTTGTAGGAGGGGTGGAGTTTGTCTGAGCCCATGTCGCCCCAGCCCACAGAGCGGCATTTCGGGGACAGCAAAATCTTGTGCACAGACGCACATATAGTCGTTGCCGCCAGGCTCTGAGCCAACACGCGCGGCCTGCTTCGAGCAGCGTGGGCTCTACAATCTTTCCCTCCTACCGACTCTTTTATTTTTTTTTACTAGAAAGGATACTTTCATTTTTATTTTCCATATCATTTTTAATGTCAGTAAATCTAAAGAATGCCGGGTAGATGTTAGTAACTCTAAACAGTGGGTTATATTTTTTTTTACTGTTAAATCACTATTGGTTTAAGAAACCTATTAGACTAGCCTATGTCAAACCATCTCTAAAAATAAAAGAATGATGTAAGAGGAGTGATAGAGGCATATCGGCGGTTCTAATTTTGTACCGTTAAATCACTACTGGTTTAAGAAACATATTACTCTAGCCTATGCCAAACCATATCTAAAAATAAAAAGAATGGCGTAAGAGGAGTGTCGAGGGCATATTGGCGGCAGCTAGGGTTGCCTTGGGTGGCGTGTGGGGTGTAAATACGTCAAGGCGGTGGCTTAGGGTTTATGGGCGGGAGGCACGAGAAATAGAGAGCCTTTGGTTTATCTATTATTTGAGATTGACCGGTTACATGACGCTTAGTCTTTATAATCCCCATCGAGACTTGACTCCTAAGCAACCTCGAAGATGCTTATAATATTGGATTCTCCTTTGCTAACAAATTCAAACTCTAAATGACTCTTTCCAAATCTACTTGGACTCGATAAGACACACTAAATATACAAAGGCACCACTACCGGTGTGTCGCCATAATAGCCATATTTTATTTTCATCACTTTCACCCGATTAAAGGGATACTATATCAAGTCACTCGACCACGACTCCTCTTAAAATCGAGCGGCCGCGGGCCCAGGAGGAGAAACGCCACCGCCCGACCACGCCAAGCGGGCCTCTGCTTGCGTGCCCTAGGGGCCAGGGGAGGCGTGTCCTAAACGGGAGGAGCAGGGCGCCGCAGCCACATGGCCGGGTTCACTGTCAACTACCATATCGAGTCCCAAGTTAGTTTAGGAAGATACGCAAAGGTCCAACATAAATCATCTACAAGTGTTCAGGAGGTTATAATGTAGCTTGATTTATATATATGGTTGGAATGATTGAGATGGATGTGAGCAGCATACCAGGTATGGTGACAAATAACGTCATAGCAAAGCTGGTATCGTGTTAGCCATGGGAGCTCGATCTGTACGTTTCGAGTAAAGTGACATTGGAACGTATGGGGTTATCTTTTGATTGCGTGTACATCCGAGATCGAGCTGCAGTTCAGTTCAGATATAGGGAACTCTACACCGTGAACAGAACGACCCTCGAGTTAACCAGCTTAAACAGCTAAGATGGGCACGCCAAATATGGGTCGTGTGCAGCAGGGCAACCGGTCCATCTAAGATGGGCTTCTCAACTACGGAGCAGCCAGCCGAGACCGAGAGCAGCAAAACAAAGCACCAAACACCCGAGCGCGCGCAGAGCTTCTTCTGCTCCCAATTAGCACCATACCGCTCACTAAACATCGAGTTAACCAGCTTAAACAGCTGCTCACTCTGACGCCCACCAGCCGGGCATCGTTGCGAATTGCCTGTTACTCCAGCTTAGGAGGGGGCTAAAGAGTTGGTTAGAGGGGGAGGTTGCTTGAGCCCATGTTAATGCCAGCCTACCGAAAAGGCATGTGGTGCCCAGACCCCAGACGTCCAGAGATGATATGGTGCAGCGCTGCACGATGTTGTTGTTGGGTACAGTCCTGAGGCCACAGATTGTGAGTGAGCCAGGCTGACCTACAGAAAGAGGCCCATGAAAGATAGGGTGCTCTGTCGGGCCATTGGGCCGGCCGTCGCAGAGCACTTTGGGGCCACCGGCGGGTCGAAAGAAAGAAAAGAAAGAAAAGTTCGGGTCGTGGGCTGCTGAATGAGGGCGGCATTAGCCCGGGAGGCCGGCATTGGCCGGCGGGTAGTGGGTCAGGTTCGCCCTGGCCGAAGCCCGTATCTCGCCGAGCTGGGCTTTCACGGAGTCAGGGACAAAGGGTGGTGTGTGCAAAGATGCAGACTTACAATTAAAGGGTGTCTGCAAGATTACAGATGCAGACTACCAGGTCGCTTGTCGCCCGGCTGTGCGCGCCGCACGCACAGCGCTTCGTGGAGCGTGGGCTCGCAACCTTTTCCCCTCCTACCAACTCTTTTGTTTTTTTTTTTCCGTCTAATGAGAAATAGAGTGGGTTCTAGTTCTGACTCCATCAAAAAGATGCTGACGCCCAAGAAATTTGGTCCAGGAGCACGGGGGCCTCTTTGTTTGTTTGAGTCAGAAGAGTGGCAACATTGTGTCAATTTTGCAAACAAATTTCAAAGGTGAGGTGGTGAGGTGCCGACTAACAGAAAATGCTAATATCTGCGGCTAAGTTCAACAGCAATGTAGGATAATCAGGTACTCGGAATTTAACAATGCCTAGAGAAGGCATCATCCCCTCAATAATTCGGTGCTCTCCTTTTTATTTTATCCATTCATTCATTCATCAGTAGCATACCTAGCTACATACAAGTCTGATCTGACGAATCAAGGATCGCTTAGCTCGGCCGATCGATCGAGCCTCAATCACTGTCATGGATATAATACTATTAGATAGTTTAATGACATCTGCCCGTTGATAAGCCTTCATTCTGGTTACGTGGTCGCGGTGGTAGAGAGCTAGGCGAGTCAAAGAAACTACCTCAGCTCATAGCCCTAATCTGCGCTAAGAGTCACATGACCCTGTTCCTTGCCTGTCTGAAAAGCTGTGAAGTGAATTTGATGATCGACTCCAACATGCTCCGTACGATTTTTTATTCTGTCCATGGAGCTTCGACCGTGTCGTACGGTAATGATGCTCCATTGTCATCATCAGCTGCTTTGGTAGCTTGCGCCGCCGTGTTTGCAGTGCCGGCCGACAAGACGACGCGGTGAGCAGAGCGCCCCGCACGCTTGACGTTGACGATGTCTGCGCTGGAGAGAGAGCAGCAACACGCATCGCCAGCACGGCCGGCGCCACGACACGGCAGCCTGCTGATGAAGTTCGCTCGCTCGCTCCTGCGTGCCGGTTCGCGGATTCTCAGGACGCAGTCGGCCGCCGCAGTTGCCGCATCCCACACGGCCGGGAACCTTTGGGGCCCTCTACAACCAAATCAGTTGCCCTTTGCCCTGTGCCCTCGTAAAGCTCTGACTTTTTGATCACATGATTGGCATCGTGTTTAGCTTAACAATGAGTCGTACTAGCTCCTGGCCATAGTAGGGGCCCACGGCCGCAAGGTCAACTACGACAAGCTCCACAGCGAGCGCCTATATATTCACAGCCCTATCCGTACTCCTCCTCCAACCCCGAGCTCAGATCCCTCACAATCGTCTCCGATCGACGACCAACAGCCAGCATCCATCCAGACACACCGAGCTGCCTGGAGCCGGCCGAGCGAGCGAGCAAGTAGAGGCTCCGGTAGCGTTTGGTTTATACTCCAGTAGCAAGCAGGATCGTCGGCCGGAGCGTAGTAGTAGCGATGGCAGCTCGGCACCAAAGCGTGGTACAGGCCTTGTCTGTGCTGGCGGCGCTTCTCTTCGCCGCCGCCTGCCTGCCGTCGCCGGCCGCCGCGGGGGTGCACCTCTCCACGCTGCCCAAGGCGCTCGCCGTCACCGCCTCCGCCAAGTCCGGCCAAAGGTACATACGCATCTATCCACATCCATTTCTTGCTGGTACTATGATGTTCTCTTCTGTTCCTCATATTACAATGCGGCCATATGAAAGAAACGACACACCGATCGAGAAAGATTTTAAAATCCACCTGAGGCCGGCCGGCCGGCCAATAGTGTGTCTAATCCGAGTGCTCAAGGGCCAAAACGTACAATTTACAGTTTATTAACCCAACTTACCGTACGTGGGGCATGTGCGCTGCAGTCCTGCACGCCGGCGTGGACTCGGTGACGGTGACGTGGAGCGTGAACAGCAGCGAGCCCGCCAGCGCCGACGCCGGCTACAAGAACGTGAAGGTGAAGCTGTGCTACGCGCCGGCGAGCCAGAAGGACCGCGGGTGGCGCAAGTCCAACGACGACATCAGCAAGGACAAGGCGTGCCCGTACAAGGTCACCCAGCAGGCGTACGCCGCCGGCGGCAGCGGCGGCAGCAGCTACCAGGTACGTCGTCGCCCGCGACGTCCCCTCGGGCTCCTTCTACGTGCGCGCCTACGCCACCGACGCGTCGGGCACCGAGGTGGCCTACGGCCAGACCAGCCCCGCCGACGCCTTCGACGTCGCTGGCATCACCGGCATCCACACCTCACTCAAGGTCGCCGCCGGCGTCTTCTCCCGCCTTCTCGGTTGCCACGCTCGCTTTCTTCTTCGTCATCGAGAACCGCAAGAAGAACAAGTAGAGCAACTACAGGTGCCGCTGCAGGTCGTCGTGATGAGTTCTTTCTATAGTTCGTGACTGTCGTTGCCGCCATGGATGGGGTGCGCGCGACTATTTTGGTGTGTATGTTATACTTTCTGCAGTGTGCGTGAAAATCATGAAATAACCTGTACCGATAAGTGTCTGCTGATCCAGTTTGTAATGCGAATGGAGGGACTCAAAATCAGTCTACTTGAAAGTCGGCCCACTTATTACAAGTTTATCTGTTATTTATATTATATAGTTTATTTTGCAAGCAAAAAACAGAGTATAATCGATGAAAAAGCCACCTCAGAACAGTCCCTACTTACACATGATTTTTTTTTTTCTATACTTACATAAACAAAATATCAACTGGGCTTAATAGAAGCTATAATGTGACAGTATAAATTTTTACCACTTCTTCTATGCTATTGAAAGTGAATGTAAATGAACATAGATTTTGGAACAACCTAGCCGTCTTTTTGATTGATCTCAAACAATATATACAAGAGTTGGGGCCCACGTCGTGCGGACATAAATGCAGACGCTGGCCAGTTCGATGAACTCAAAGGACATGTCCCTTCGGTGACAAACTAACCGCTAATACAAACTAACCTGCTAAGCCTTTGATGAGATCGATAGTGAATGGGTGTATGCAGACGCCAATAGACATTGTTTCACAACACTCCCCCCCTCGATCGAATATTACTTGAGATCAAATCAAGAAAGCTTAAAGCTTGGATTCCCTAAAAACCACTTGGGGAAAAAACCGAGGAATATGTATATATAGATATGCTATAAAAACTCCTTTAAACCTTATTAGGAAAATAAGGAGAAAATGGCATATATGTGTTTGTGATTTAAATAAACCACTATGTCATTGGTATCCCATTAAAAACCCCAATGGGGAAAAAAATTGGAGATACGACATATAGCTAACTCCCCAAAAACCTTTAGAAAAAATATGAGGAGTAATCTAGGTTGATATGTCGCTAAAACTCACATAAAAACCCGATTAGGGAAAATTAGGAGAAAATATGACGACATATTATTGGTATTGCCTCTTGGATAACTCTCATGAAAAACCTTTTCGGGAAAAACCATGAATGAGTTGTGAGGGGCAATATGTGTCTTTTGATATTTTCCAACAAAAACCCAATGGGGAAAATAGAAAATATGACACGCTTATATTTAATATTACCTCATTAAAACTTTAACAAGAAAACCTCGTGAGTAAAACTTGTGAAAGAAAAAGAGTATAATATGATGCTGGTACGAAAGTTACTGTTTAGGGGATTTCTCCGATTACGGCAAATCTCCGAGAGTGCGCCGCGATACCAATTCCATGTACCAATTTTGGAATGCAGAAGTTGGTAAGGACTTAGTAAATAGGTCGTGAGGTTATCACATGACTTGATTTGCAAGATGTTTATTTCCCCGCATTCTTGTAATTCATGGGGATAAAACAACTTAGAATTATGCCTAGTGAGCAAATGTGTACCACTAATTCTATTCTTAGGGAAACAAAATATTTCCAAACTCTTATCAAAAGACAAGGAAATGTTTTGACAATCGGGCCGGACGCTGCTTTCACGATTGTTGGCTCGTGGGTACCACCATCATTACTCCCCATGGGTACCCAAATTACAATTGAGGATGCATTATTGTATCCTCGATTCAAAGCGCACCTTATTAAGTTATAGAGATATCCGTCAAAACGGTTTCCATATAGAAACTTGTGATGACAATAATGAGGAAATTCTCCTCGTTACTAAAAAATAACGGATATGGCAAACAAATTATTGAGAAAATTCCCTCTTTTTTTCGTCCGGATTGTACTACACATACATCAAACCCCGTACCTCATGTGCGATAAGGTAATCTTCCGAATGTCAACGCATTCACTACTTGGCATGAACACCTTGGCCATCCCGGAATAGGATGATGCGGAAAAATTATCAGCAATTCTAATGGTCATAGGTTAAATCGCGCTAAATTCCCAAAATCTTGATTTTATGTGCACTTCATGCGCTACAGGAAATTGATTTTACGCCCTTAAGCCTGTTAAAATCCAAAATGAGCCACTCAAATTTCTTTTGAAAGGATTCAAAGGAGATATTTGTGGCCCCATACAACCATCGCCCGGACCGCTTCGGGTATTTCATGGTTCTAATAGATGCATCTACTAGATGGTCTCATGTGTGTCTTTTGTCCACACGTAACCATGCATTTGCTAAAATTATTGCTCAAGTTATTAAATTGAGAGCACATAATCCTGAACATCAAATTCAATCAATTCAATGGACAATCTTCTTGAATTTTCCTCAAAGGCTTTCAACGATTATTGCATGGCTTTAGGAATTCAAGTTCAAACTCTGTCCCTTATGTCCATACACTAAAATGGTTTAAGCGTAATCCTTTATTAAGAGAATTAAACTCATAGCAAAGACCATTATTACATAATTGCAACCTACCAACTTCATGTTTGGGGTCACGCTAGCCTTACACGCCGCTGACTTAATTCAATTCGCGACCAACCGCATATCATGTTTGTCTCCCAATGCAATTAGTGCGTGGGAATATACCTAATATTTCCCATCCGGGCTTGCGAAAATTGCCAGGTCGCGATATACGCATCGATCAACTACCTAAAGCGTACCTCTATGGGTCCACATAGGAAACTTGGTATCTATGTGGGATATCAATCCCCATCGATTATCAAGTACCTAGAACCCCTTTACTGTGGGATTTATTTACTGCCCAGACGCCGACCGTATATTCAATGAGGACCATTTCACAAGCATTAGGGGATTACAAGTACCAAAAACGAATGCCGGGGAAATCAATTGAATGCCCAAGGCATTTTCCTCGATCCATGTACTCAAGAAACCCGAACAACAAGTTCGAAAATCATAAATTTGCAACATATTGCAAATAACCCGCCGAAGCATTTACTGATTATAAGGGTGTCACTAAATCCTCTTATCCCGCCCTCGCACGCGCCGAAAGAGTGGAGGTACCAATAAAAACCATTCAACTCCCCGCTTCCAAAGAAGAGGGGAGAAGTACGCCATTCCTAAGGATAATGCTCCAAAGAAGCGTCGAGGATATCGAGGGCTAAGTCCTCCAAATCAAAATCCAAACCAACCTCAAGTTGGTAGACACCGATAGTGGATAAAAATCCAACACCGATCATATCCACGAATTCCATCAACGGTGCATCAAATTCCATCCAGGGGACATGGAACACCCCGACTCCCATAATCTTGGGAAATGAAGAGTCACTTAATGGGGTGAAAGAAATTTCCATCAATTATATTGAAACCGGAGAAACATACGATCATAAGACTACTGTTGTCGACATGTACTTCTCCACGGCAATTCGCGTAAACCTTTCGATGACCGCATCCTAAGACCATGGCAGAGTGCAAAAGGCCCGACCGGCCCAATGGAAAAAGCAATTCAAAATTCGAGATAGCCCGCTTACTAAAAAGAGGGTATTCACATCCGCAATACCCACACCTTCCAAAAGTCTTTCCGTAGGCTTCAATGGGTTTTCGTCCTTAAAGCGGAACGAAAAAAATGAGGTGGTGAGATATAAAGCGAGGTTAGTAGCACAAGGGTTCACACGGCAGACCGCATTGATTACAATGAAACCTATTCTCCGCAATGAGTGGAATTACTTTCCGATACTTAATATCATTGGCGGTTCAAAATCATCTATCTATGCAGGTTGATGGATGTAGTGACACAGCATATTTATATGGGTCACTTGATTCGGTTTATATACATGAAGGTTCCCGATGGAATCCAAATTCAATCCAAACGCCAAATTGCAACATGTACTGTGTAAAACTACAAAAGTCATTATATGGCTTAAAGCACCGGGCGTAATGTGGTACAACCGGACCGAAAGTGAATTCCTTTAAAGAAAAGGATACACCAATAATGATGTTTGCCCATGTGTTTTCATTAAGAGATCTCCAACGGGATTTTGCATCATATCCGTATATGTCGGCGATTTAAATATCATTGGCAGTCCAAAGGATATAAATGAAGCACGAATCATCTAAAGGCGGAATTGAGATGAAGGATTTTGGAAGTGAATGTAAATGAAATGAGATTTTGGAACAACCGCCGCCTTTTGATTGATCTCAAACAATATATACAAGAGTTGGGGACGCTGCCGTACAGACGTCGTCGTACGGACGCGTCGATTCGATGAACTCCAAAGGACATGTCCTTCGTGACAAGCCTAACCGCTTAATACAAAATAACCTGGTTTTCCTTTGATGAGATCGATAGTGAATGAGTGTCTTTACGCCAATAGACATCGTTTCACAAACATATGCGTTCCCATTTTATTATGCTGAATATTTCAATGAAACAGCAGGGCACGTATCATTGACTTCAAGATTCAATACTCTTTCCTCCAAATATCTAGCAAAATGACAGGGACACAGAGATCATCATTCCATCTCAATAATATCTTGGTCAACTATGCAAATAATCCTGAGCACCTAATACTCCTTCAAACGCAATGAAAGGGCAACAGGGTTTATGCCACATTGTTTCAACGGGATTAGTCGGCACATCAGTGATCTAACCATCTACTAATTTAGAACTGTCTACATCTACTGTTTGAAGAAACGAAGGGCCAATGAACATTGTCAACGGCGTAGGAAAAAAAATGACGATGCGTCTGGACTACAACAACACACGGCGCAGGAAAAAATGACTATGCGTGTGGATTGAAACAACACCAAGAGCTAACAGCGTCACAATCCTGCTACAAAAGTATATTTTCCACAAAAGCGAACCATTTGCTTTCACAATTTTCTGGCAATCTTAGGTATCCCTTCAAAGGAACGCAAGGAACTCGATTGCATACGGCAGGACAGAACCAAAGCATCCTGGCCATGTGGATTCCTTCGGTATTGCACTTAGACTGGCGAGGAACACGAATCAATAAAAATTCCCTAGTATAATCTAGAAAGATATGGTCTAATCTATCGCCTTTTAAACAAGACATTGACAAAGAATGCTAAAGCATAGTTATGCAGGAATCAACAACAATAGTTAGCCTATGAAAGGTTCAAAGCACCTGTTTTGACATGGAAGAGGAGGGCAAAAGAAAAATTACACTCAAAAAAAAGGGGGCATGGAACAAACACCATAAAGGTGCGTGGGTGATTAACAGCTCGGTGCAATGTAATCTGTATTGCCCACGATCCTATCCTCTTCCAAGCCAAACAAAAAATGGGGGTCAAGTAGCAAGAGAAACATAACTTATTTTTTCCCCGCAGTTTCGAAATGAAGAGAAAAATAAAAATCTGACCACTAGAGTCTCACCCACCTCTGTCCTGCAGACGACCTGCAAATGGAGATATTATGCTTTATAAAGTTCATATACAAGCAACTAAATTCACATGGCCACGCTTAAGAAATGGTCTGTGGACTGTGGTAATAGAATTCTGAACTTAAATTCACTGTATGTTAGTTATGTTGTGGTTTCTGTTGGCTCACACATAATGAAACCAAACCTACTTAAATTATATGCGTATACAGTAAAACATATGGGGTACAATACTACAATGAGCAGTAACCTCACAGGTCAAAGTCCTAGAAGGACATAGCCTGTGGAGGGACATGTGCTAAGGTTACAGTATTAAATGATAATCACAATTAACAAACAAATCGAAAAAACAAGGACTATCGATTAAATTTGTGTTCATGTCTAAATTTGCCAGAATCATAGTAAATTTAGTTTGTTTTGGTTCAAATCGAAAACTCATAACAAAACAAGCACAAGAAATTAGCATACCTGTCTGAAATTCTGTTGCCACCAAAAGAGCCTCTATCTCTGTTCCTTGAAACCCCCATCTTTCTTCAGTTGGTTTTGGATATTGACCTGTGCCGCTGCGGAACGTGGCATTTCCATGGTTTCTTTTATTTGGGGTTCATCTACAAAATTAGTTGGCGGTGATGCTATAACCCTGCCTGCTCCAGAACCAGGTCTTTGCGAAAATCTGATCTTGTCATCCATTGCAATTCTAAGGAGTTCCAGCTGCTCTTCCATCTGAGTTATTTTTCTCAGAGAGGCCTTTTGCATCATCATCACTTATCTTGCCTTCGCTTTCACTTAGTTCCACCTTAAGTAGGTTGATCTCCTCTTTCAACACACTCTCTTCATTTGTCTCCCGGTCTGAAATATCCATTTCCATGTCAAGTTCAATTGGAAATTATGCATTGAATATAGCAAAAAAAAATAAATGTAAATGTTTGCGTGATACACATATATGTATTTAAGCCCCCAAAAAAAATTTGGCAAAGCGTCCCAGCAAGAATGAACCAAGTGGATCAAGCAAACATAGACAATTAACTGGATGAGTTCTTTGAAGGACTGCTTAGTTTGAGTTGATCAAATTCCATGTTTTAGACCCACCGTCGTAACAAAACTATGCCACAGATTGACTTATCAATTCTTCCCAACACCAAAGCAACATACTTTGCAACCAATTGATAGACTATTGAAACAAGGGAAGTGAAAAGAAGCATAGCTCTCCAAAAAGAAAAGCAATGGACCTAGATATCTAAATTAAGGGAAACATTATGTTTAGTAAAACTACCACGGTCCATTTGTGCATACTTTAGTCTGCACAATTATTTGTGAAGCAATGTAAAATAAGATTACTCGAGATCAAGACTGGCAGAGTGCAGGACACTGGCAGTGGCAGAGGAGCAATGTGTTCCCCATACAAAAAGATAAAAAAAATAAATGTCAACCAGAAGCTAAATGAATACATTTTAGTGAATAAATAAAGTAGACTTGGGAACTTTCCTAGTAAACCATTCAAAGTGCTTATTCTAAACAAGTGCATGGAAAGGCAAAATACTTTTCAAATGGCTGAGTACTGTCAACTATCTGATCATAAAGGACCAGAACCCTTTTTACCAAAAAAAAAAAAAAAAAAAAAAAAGAGAGAGAGAGAGAGAGAGAACATTTATGGATTAACATAGAACTTGCTAACCAATAAAAAGTTTATTGCATGATATTCAAACATTTTCTCCAAACAAAACAGTGTCTGAAGCACTAATGACTTTGTTAACGTAAGTGGTAGGATTGCTGATCCATCCTACATGATGGCATGAGGACATACTGGAAGTAGACATAGATGTTATTCCACAGGATCAGCAGGGAGTACACAAACAAATTATTCCACATTGTAGCTATTGCAACCATATTACTCCATGACTCAGGGTGAACTACTTCATGTAGTAGATGATAATCATACAAGGTGACTCAACAAAATGACATCATGTTTCCAAAGCAGATTTTAGATTTTACACATACAAAACACGGCACTTTAGAAAGAATACTGTACATGATAAAATATTAAAACACATTTCAATATGCACTTAGCAGTAAAATCAGAACATTGTACGAAAAACACAGTTACTTTACAATAGAGGAATGGAAATGAACTTTAAAAGTATTTATTACCTTACCAGAAAAATCCTTAGAACTGTTAAAACTAAGAATAGAGAGATGATATCTGTACTGCCAACTTAACAAGTGATTGGTAAAGCATTATTAAAGGGAAAGCAAAACAAACAGTTCATACAGTAAACCCACCAGTATCAGTTGAGTAGGATGGTGTTAAACAAATCGAAACACTGATGCTACATTATTTAGTATATGTGCACATTCCTTCTGATTAACCAATCATGGAAACCGAAACGGCAGTAAAAGATAACAAAGCTTTAACAGATCAAACTCAGCTAGCAGCAATACTAAACATATGCTGATAAGTTTGTTCATTGACTGAAAGGAAGAAATGAACACTCAACTACCAACCAATAGTGGTTCGGTGTCCATAATTAACATTAGAAGTTCAAGGGAAATATGTCACGAATGCCGCATCACTAACTCACAATCTTGAAAAAAGGAGAATGTAAAGCTATTATAATAGCCATACACTGTTATGGATGCCCACGCCACTGTCATTTCTCAACCGATTCAGGAAATTTGTTCCATCGTCTTTCATTGTTCCATATTTTCATGCACCAGAGCAAGCAGATGTCCACCCTTAAGCAACAAACTTAAACACTTCCCAACTAAGGCTACTAGCACACTGTAGAGCTATTTTCATAGAACAAACAGAGACACAATTGACAAACATGAATGAAATAGTAAACTGACTTGTATCAGGTCATTTGTTTTAGTTGAAGCAACAAGGTGTCTATTAGCAGCAATAGGAAAATTAGTTGAAGCAACAAGGTGTCTATTAGCAGCACTAGGAAAATGCTCTAGCTAACTACCACAAAATCAAGCAGAGTTCTCATTGTACCAAAACCAAATATACGATCATGCAGCATTCCTAGTCTTCATTATTATTGAATTCACAGACAAATGATAATGGTGCATGCTTTGTGACACGGTTCAGATCAATATATCTGTATCAACATACCTATCAATTCGGCGATGCTCCAGCTCTTGGTCAATCTTCCTCCAGTCCTTCCCTTTCTCTTGCAGAATCACCTCCCTTGGCTTTGCGTCACCAAAAGGATTGGCCTTCGGACGCGCCCTCGGTGCGGCTTCAGTACCAGTGGCTGGTATCTGTGACCCGGGGCTCCCAGGTCGTGACGATTGAGCACTCTCTGGCCTGCTGGACTGCGAGCTGGTGGGGCGGCTAGTCCTCTTCTGATCAATCTCAGTTTCCATCTTCTTCCAGTCCAGCCCCTTATCAGCCAGCACGTCCTCCCGCGGCCTGGCGGTTCCAAACGGGCTCGGGCGGTTGTGTCCCGCCTCAGCAGGTGGAGTAGGGGTGGCCGAGGCGTCACGTTTGGGCGGATCGAGCACGATGCGAGGCCTCTCACGCTCGCCATTGCTCGGCGCGGCACGGGACCAGCGGTCGGAGGAGTCGGCCGAGACGGGCGAGTCACGGAAGCCGAAGCTGCCGCCGCCGCCGCCGGAGCCGCGCGAGGGGCCTGACGGCGGTGGTGCCTTCTTCCCGCGCGACCAGTCGCCATCGTCGTCGGCGCGGCCGACGGACGCGGGCGCGCCACCGCCGAGGCCACCGTACCTGCTCCGCGAGCCGGAGTCGGTGGGGGAGGGCGCGAACGACTTCTTGCTCATGGACCAGTCGCGATCCTCGTCGGCGCGGGAGGGCATGTCGAGATCCGAGCCCCTACCGGGCGGCCCGCGGCGGCCGTCGTCGTCGAACCCGCCGCCGCCGCCGCCGCGGTCCCCGGAGCCGTAGGAGCGGAACCCGCCGCCGAGGCCGCGGGGCCGGTCGAGCTCGTCCGCGGACCGCTCCCCGGGTCCCGTGGGCAGCATCATCATCTCCGGCCGTGGTGAGGCCCCGGGGCTCCGGCGGCGCCGGCGCCTGCCGCCGCCCCGGGCCGAACCCGGCGAACTCCGAGAGCGAGAGCGTGGTGCCTTTGGTCTTCTTCTTGGACTTGCCGGCGGCGGCGCCTGCGGCGGCCTCGCGGAGGCTGGGGAAGCCCGCCGCGGGGGTTGGGGTTGGGGTGGGAACGGGTGCCGCGGCTGCGTCGCGCTCCTCCTCCTCGGCGCGCTCGGCGTCCAGCGCCCACGCGCCGGCGCCGCCGAGGCCGCCCCAGGGGCTTGGACATGGCGCAGTGAGGGATCTAGCAGGGTTCCGCGAGATCGCGGAGGCCAGGGAGAGAGGGACGGGAGGCGCAGGCAGCAGGGAATGCCGACGAGATGCGCGGATGCCGATCGATCGAGCGAGCGGGGTGAAAAGGCGGGCGGGGTGCGGTGGACGGCTAAAAGGCGTGGGGCGCACCGCGCAGCGCAGCGGCGGAGCGCGCGGTGCGTGTGCGTGTGCGTGAGGGACAGTGGGGCCCTGGTTTTGGAGGCGTGCCGTGACGGCGTGACCTGACCTCGACTCGCCTGTCATGGTCAGCTCGGCTTCGTTATTGATTTCATTCATGGTTGAGGGGTTTAGAATTGTAGGGTTTAAGTTATTGATTTCATTCATGGTTGAGGGGTTTAGAATTGTAGGGTTTAAGTGTATGGAGCATGATTCATGATTCAGGTGTCTATAAACATCTGTATCGGAAACCCCTACTAAGGGATTTATCAGGCAGTACACATCAACACTCTTTCGTTTTCGTTTCCGTTCCCTCTTCGTGTCGCTCGCGGTCATGGCCTCTTCGCCTCCGCCGCCGTAATAAACTCTCCGCCTGCCCGTACACTACATAATCATCCACCGGTGGGCGGTGGCCTTCCCCACCCCCGCCCTCCATGCCTCCTCTCCTCCCCAAATCCACGAGGCCGGCCGGCAAGTAGCTGGACCTCGCCAAGGCGCGGGAGGCCGCCGCGGGGTGCCATCCACGCCTCACCGGAAAGGGGAGGCGTTGTCACGCACCTCTACTGCCCAGCGCCACATCGTGGCGTGGGCGGCCGCGGGGGCGCGACTCCGCCCGGCGGCGCTCACCGGCCGCGGCCCTATCGCCCGGCAATGCGAAACCCGGGGGCGGACGACGGCGGCAACCTCCTCGGCGCTCAGCCCGGCGTTCCATTACAAGCGGGAGCACCACCACCGGCAGCGGGGTGGGCCGCAGTCTGTGATATGCACTGGGCACAGTGGAGATCCGAGCCCGTCTGCGTGGCTACCGGCGTCACGACCACATTCCGCGCCCGGCCCGGCATTGACGATGGTTGCGGGTGCGCCCACGTGCCCGATGTGCGCCCATTCGGCAGATCGCCCGCGCCCGGCAAATGGAGTTCTTAGGTCTAGCTAGCGGCGGCCGATGTATGGCGGCACTAACAGTCATCATCGGATCATAGAAAGTCGATCGCATACCAATCACTCTTCGTTGGGGCTGAGTTTATCGAGGATTATTGTGACAATGAGCTCAAGATCGTGCATGACGCCATGAAATAGTTTTCATGTCCACCCATTTAATTTGTTTTAACCCGGCCCAGAGCTTTTTTTTACGATGATGAGGCCAACTTCGATGTGTGAAATGTGTGCATGGAATTGAACACGGGGCGGCACAATCCCGAATGTTTCCATTGTGTGCGATATTTTAAAGCTTATTCTTGCTTGCGATCTATGTTGTATCAATTACCATCCGTATTGTGGTATGTACCTATGCTTAATTTTTATAGTAATAATATAATGATTGGTTTACCGATTGGACAAATAGTTTATCGACCCTAGATACTTTTGTTGTAACAGACTTGGTTTTATGCTTCTTGCTCGATATGAAAGTTTGACTTCCCACCATTTATGGTCCTGATCATTGCCATCCTCAATGACGGTAAGCCTCCTTTTAGTTGGTTATAATAATACATGATAAGACTAAAACATATAGTTGATCGTTAATTTGTTTTACGCTCATATCCACACTTTGAGTAAGTATAAGTAGCATATTAGGTCACCTAATAACAATTCAACCTCTTAACATGGATAGGTACCATTAAGACTATCTCAAAGGACGGAGTAAAACCATCTCCACAACCCGACAGTTGGAAGTTAGCCGAGATTTTTGCAAGCTGAGTAGTTCTTGGTGGTTATTTGGGCATGATGACTATCATTTTCTTAAGGCTGCGTGCAAGGCCCGACTTCTTCCCGATATGGACCAAAGGTTTATTAAGCATTATTGAAGTTTTTGAGGGCGTTGCGGTTTGTTCATCCTTATCTTGCTAATGTACAATGATTGTTCCATGTGGAAAGCCTTGAGAAAACCGCCCGGGATGATTTTGAGAAGCTTGCCTCTGCGAAGTGTACCTTCAAGTCAGCACAACCCGGTCGGGCCCTTATCTTTGTGACACGTTCTCACGGCTTCGTCGTTTATGGAGCGTCACCGGTTCTTCTTTGGTCTTTGCTTTCTTGGTGGCGCGGCTACATTCAATAAGTTGGTAATGAACATTTACAATATGCGGATCAAGATGGCTCTAGCGATTTTTTGTTTACAAACAACAAATCAAGCGGGGCATTGCTTCACACGCTATAATGGATATCATAGGTATGGCTAAACACTTTGAGAAAATAATTGAGGTTCCTTCCATTAATGGTTCTAATTGATTCCAATTTTATAATCATTATGTACCTGCAAAGGGAGGGTGCTCCTCGTTACGACAAGCTTGCTAAAAACTAAAGATCACTTTCTGCCAAGGTCAATGGGTATGCATTCTTCCTCCGGTTACTATTACCTCTTCTTTGCTGCACTAAAAAAATTAGCGATAAAAAGGAAAGTAGGACTATAAATTTTAAAATATATGCAAGACTCTCCGAATTTGATGAGAATTAGCTTGTTTTTTGCAAAGTGTTGGTTGGCATGTTCCACAATTGAAATGACTAGCTCAAAGTAGTAGGAAAACTTTTGTGAACATATACGCTGATTTCACTCGAATTTGATGGGTGATGTTCTTATTCTTGAAAATCACCTTTTACTACCGATCACCAATTCATTTGAAATTGTTAAGAATTGATTTTTGAATTTGATGAAATTGTGACACATAAGAAGCCCGTACCGTACAAAAATGTGCCTAGAATCATGGTTAAGTACATGGTCGGGACTCGGGGAAAGACCTAATTCTGCATGGTGACATAACGAGTGAAGTTTATCAACACTTAGAAGGCATAGAGAAGCACACAGGATGGGAATAAGCGTTGTGGCCATTAAACTTCTTTGCATTCTTTGAGTTTGTGGAGCTTGAGGTTCCATTTCCTGCATCAAATTAAACATTATTGTCGTTAGTTCATGTATATTTTTTTTAAACTTGGGCCTCCATGCCTATTAGTATGGTTAGTGAATTGAAATAAAAGAACCATTGTATGCATCTCGGGCACACTAAAATGTCGTAATTTGTAAGCATTCAAGTTTTATTGTGTACGGACATGTGGTACATGGTATAAGGATTCTTTGCATAGCTATCTCGAAGTCTTAAAAGCGGCAGCCAGAAGTCATCTATTTTGCGATTACAACAAACCATATTTTCCTTTAACTAGTAGATATGTAAAATTTGGTGTTCTTATTCGTATTGGAATAGCCAAACTCCTGTTTTGTCGAGAAGCATCCGAAATGAAAACATATCGGTTTACCAATGACTTCACCTGATGAGGCATCTGCGGTGGCACATGTGGTTCTCCCTTCTCTTTTTCTTTGCTTCTGGCCGACTCGTTGGAAGGTCTTTGGTGCATGTCTTTGTTGGGATGCCTAAAATCGGTTATGATTTAAAGGGGCAATAGAAAATAGATAATGATTTGCATTTGATGATGACATGACATGCATTGCACGATGGTGCTTTGACCTTACGGACTCGGGGAGCTCCATGGCCCTTGTATGGTTGGCGGCGTGCCAAAGGACATCGCAGGTGCCATCGAGACCATGCAAAGACAGCGCAGGGCCGATGCGGACAACTCCGGCGAAAACCGAAAGCGGCGGGAGGTCCCCGGTTCCGGTTCCTTGTTCGAGATGAAGTCCATGCATGGGGAGAGCGTCATCATCACGCTTGAGCGACCATTACCCCAATGCCGCGCGGCCTTGAAGAAGAAAAACTAGTGCCACGGCACCACCTCCACCGGACTTGTGATCACCGAGGCGGTCCCCATCATTCGTGCAACCATCATCAAGCTGCCGCGGCGGCGTTGGAAACTTTGGATGGATCGGTGGAGATTGAGGTTGTATGGACGTTGAATGAGAAACGAGGACAATGCGGTGGTGATCTTTGGATTGTTGGAATCCTACTATACCGAAGGCGCCATGCTCTCCCGGCTCCCGGGGCCACACAGTGGTTGGCCTTCCATGATGGTGAATTCGGTGGCCTTTGCTTGCAACATCCTATTTATGGAAAGAGTCATGTGCATGTGCGTAATCGGATGGGTTTGGTTGCTCAAAATAAAAAGCTCGTCTCAATCTCCGACCACTCATTATTGATTTCATTCTGTGTCGGGTTTGTTGTCAATTTGGCATTGTATTTGTAATAAGTTTGTTGAGAATATATAAATATGTGATATTGAGTTGTTATTTTGACTGTTTTTAGTTTTGAGAACTTGTTGAGCTTGTAGGGATCTTTTATTTTTCACGCTTGATGTACCTCAGTCTGATATATGTAGTTTCTTGAATGCTACACAATATGTGATTCTAGGCAAAAATACCAGTCTAGAGGCTTAATCTGTTCAATTACCTAATTCTAGAAATTTTTTTTATTTAATGTAGCAAAAAGTAGTGTAGTGGGACCCACTAGGTTTGTCCGTCGACCCCCTAGTTTGGGCCTACTTACTCCATCTTTCTCCATCATGTCATATGCTTTGTAAATACTCTAGATACGTGTGAAATTTTTTGTTGTTTGGGCCACGCGTTTAGTTGGCGAAAATTTCTAACTTCTTCCCTACTTTCTCTCCATCACATCACATTAAATACACCAAAAAGACATATGTTTAGAGTATTAAATATAGATAAAAAATAACTAATTACACAGTTTAGATGTACATTGCGAGACGATTTTTTTGAGTCTAGTTACTCCATGATAGGATGATATTTACCACTAACAAACGAAACGTGTTACAGTGTCCGATGTGACATTCGGTGCTAAAATTCTACCAACTAAACGAGGCCTTGGTAACTTATGCTCATGATATACTCATCTTCCGTTTATTCCAAGGCTTGTGTAGAGCGGTACTTTGGATATCTAAAAGTATCACATTTTCCTTCAATAAAAATGCACTTTCCGGTTGTAGGGTGTCTATATCATAGTTAATAAGAGTGAAATATCAACCTTAATGTTAGAACTTGGAGGTTGTGCCGGCCTGCAAATTTGAAGCTTTTACTTATTGGGTGCTTGACTATATATCATGTACTGACCATTGGGTGCTCGATCATAGCAAGCACAATGTAAAGCATCAATGCAATTGTACCTTAAAAACAAGGTTTGTAAACCCTCAAAAGAAAAATTCCATGTTGGGGACTCTCTCCCTTCCCCGCGACTTATCAAAAAAAAAAAACTTGGAGGTTAAAAAATAGCTCTACCACCCCCTTAAAAACTCAATGAGCACAAATAAAAAAACAACACGAAAGAGGGAGCCGGATGTTAGATAATTAGGCAATTTCCATGTCATTTTAATTTCATAAATTAACATTATCATGATGACATATAAAATATATTTAACCATTGAAAGCATGATATCAAATGTTCTCATAATAATATGGAACATGTCAACAATAAGCATGTGAAGCATATATAAATCATGTGACATAACGAACATCTAAAACATATGAAACGATGAAACCAAACTATCAAAACATATAGGAAGCGGCATATGAAACAACAAGACTGAATAATTGAAACAAACATGTATGACATATTACTAGCGGGAACAAGCATCGATATCTCATGAAACAATATGCGAGCGGATGAAACAGACTCATAGCGACATACAAAACACCGGGGAAGAACTAGTCAAACATATAAGAACCGTAGGATGAGAAACAGAGAGGAGATGAACTGAACATACCCTGCAGCCGTGCTCGAGGATCGGATCCTTGACCGACTTCCTTCGTCATCTTGAAGGAGATGAAAAGGTTAGATCCACCCGACAAGAAGAGGAAGAAGATGAAGACCACTCGCGATGAAGATGATGATGAACGAGGGCGGCGGTAGAACCGGGATTAGGCGGTCGCGAAGATGCTCCCCAAAAACCTAATTGTCGATTCGATTAAAGGTCTCGAATCGGCAAGGGCTTCGGAGGCACACGCCCTCTCGCTCCTCCGCCTGCGGCGGAGTCACGAGATGGGAATGACTTCTTTGCGAACTGAACTGTGGTTCTGGTGTTTTTCGATCAAGCACAAATGATGGCTGCTCTCTTCTTTTATCCCTTACAATGGGTAAGTCAAGAGACAATTGGAAGTGAAGGGACATGGTCACCTCATGAAGGCAAACCAAGGGCCAAGGGCCACCATCCGATGGCAACCAAAGGCCAAAGGCCTCACGTGTACAGGACAAAAGTCCAAGACCTTTCAACTTCCAATCTTTATTAATAATGCCCATAATTATATATCATAGAGTTTATTGATTTATTGAATATATAAATGGGTCTATCCCATAATAAATCCAACACTGGATGACAAAAATAAGAGGGAGAGAGAGAGGATGGTGAAGTGAGATGATGTTAACGTTATATAAGCTAGTGCATCTGAAGTAAATAAACGAGAGGAAGAATCCTCATCAGTTATTCAAAATTTTGGCCTTGTACCAGATTCAAATAAAGCCTGCGCAGACAGTTGTGACTTTTTACCAAAATCAACCCGCGGCGGCCTCCTGCCGCGCGCATGCTGAGGTGCAAGCCACTTGCCGCGCGGCCGCGATGGCCTCGTGGATTTGGGGAGGAGAGGAGGCGTGGAGGACGGGGGGTCGGGAAGGCCACCGCCCAATCGGTGGATGATTATGTAGTGGACGGGCAGGCGGAGAGTTTATTACGGGCGCGGAGGCAAAGAGGTCGCGGCGACGCGAAGAAGAGGAACGGAAACGGGGGAGAGTACCGATGTGTACAACCCGCATGTCAAGATAAATCCCCTAGTGTGGGGGTTCCCATATAGGTGTTATAGATAAGTTTAATTATTCTATAAATACCCTCAAAAAGAACGCGCTGGAATTCCCTAGTATATATGGTATAGAATGGCATAGTAGCTAATATATAGTCCGTAAATACACAATGTACGAGAGCAAAGAGGAGTATAGAAAAGGAGTTGTCACTATCAATTACGCATCTTAAGATCGGGATGGAGGGCTAGGATAGTGGGTGCCCAGTATATAGGACAAAAAAAAAATTACGTTCCGTGCCTGAAAATGTCTCAGTAGTATTCATACTATCTCCAACGTCAAATTGAAGATCTCGATATCAGCTCTCTCCATCGTATTTTCCTTTTGTCAACCTTTGTTTTTCATCAATATTTTTTTCTTGTATTTAGGGTTTAAGGTTTTAAGGTTTAGACAACAATCTCTCTCCATCTTATTCTCATTTGACAACTTTTATTTTTATTAGTATTTTTCTTTTTATTTAGGGTTTACGGTTTAAGGTTTTAAAGTTATGGTTCATGTTTTTTTTTTTACAAACTTGGTTCATGGTTGAGGGTTTTAGAAATTTAGAGTTTAGGGTTATGATTTATGGTTTTAGGGATTAGGTTGCCTCCATATATGGTATAGCTAATGTATACCGAGTAGTTTGTAAATGCATACCATTCTATATATATGGTATAAAATAGTGCAGTTTGTAAATTCTAACTATAGTGGTTTGTACAAGAGCAAGAAGTAATATACTAGAAAAGAAGTTGTCGCTGTCAGTTCCACATCTCAAAATGGGATGGATGGTGATGGTTAGAATAGTGGGTGCCCAGCCTATAGTGATTTTTTTTTTTTTCGTCAGCGCCTAATCCTCAAATATCACCAGTTTCAGCGACGTTGTTTCAGAGCGACGTTTGCTTGGCCAGTTGGCGACGCAGGTGGACGCAGGTGCAGATCACGGACCGTTTGTTTACGAGACTGTTACCTACTGGTAGTTCGAGGTTTTGGACGGCATTGTGTGTGGTACATATGTGCAAGACATGGCCACAGCAGTCAGCAGCAATGTCGGAGCAAACGGCGGCGGACACGGCTGACGGTCCTCTTTTTGGCGACGGACACGGCTGACGACGGGACACGTGGCCTCATCTTGCTCTACATGAAAATCTCAAACTTTTGCTCAACTCTATCGTCTTGGAAAGTTGAAATAAAAGAGTGACGGGCATCTTTGTGGAATAATCTTTTCGCAGCGGAATAACTTTGTGTGGAGCTAGAGCATCTTCAATAGTAGAATAAAATATTTAATTTATAACCAATTTTTTAAGGGTCAAGCTATTCAATAGTTAGTCTTCTATTTGTCTTTAAATATTTTTATTATGCCCAGTTTGGTGCTTTCATATGAGCCAAGCTCTCCACTTCTCTTTCTCTCCTCTACATCAACAAAAATCATCTTGTAGCTTGCTATAAGCCATTATTATACTTGCTCTTAGTCGTAAAAATAAACTTTTCACGGAGTTTGTATTACCATTTGCTCCCTCAACCCTAAAAAAGTCTCCCATTTTTATATAAACATAAAAATGTTTTTTTAGAAAAGAGAAGCCTCTGGCGTTAATCGATGCATACTGCTAAAACATTAAAATGTTTAAAAATTAAGTAAGTTTTCTAAAAATATAATTTGTGATACCAAAAGTCTCCTAGATTAACTACAAAATATATTTTTATATTGAATTTATTCAAGATATAAATATTGATCCTATTTTCATAACAATTTTTTTTATATATAAATTTGATTAGAACTAAGAAATTTTGACTTCATCTAAATCCAAAATTACAATATTTTAAGGGCAGACGGATGGAGTCATGCTCAGGTGACGATGCGTTCCAGTAGTCCTTTTCCACAAAATAAAAAAAGTCGTCATCTAAGACAGACAGTTTGGTTTGCATCGCCTCAGTATATCAGCGTCAATGGTTAGGTAATTCCCGTTGCGTTTCGCCATTTCAAGTTTAAAATCCTTCGACTCAGTATATTGCCCCAATGTGTAATGTAAGCATCAATGATTAGAGAATTTTCGTTACATTTCAAGTTGAAAAATCCCTGCTGCTTGTTTTATTTTTATTTTTTCTAAGATGATGAGATAGTAAAGTCGCAATAAGAACAAAAACATCATTTCTGATCTTGGCAAGAACAACTCAAGACTTAAGAGATTAAGATAACCCCACACAACATCACAACCGCCTCGACAGGAACATATGAAAAAAAACGTGAAATTTTGTCGAGAAATGTACAGTAGAACACGCCAATAATCTGGGCTGATCTATACACGAGAGTATTGAATAATCATTCATAGAAAAAAAAAAATAGAACTGGACAGAACACGCCAATAATCTGGCCTGATCTGTACTCGAACGAGTACTGAATGATCATTCATAGAAAAAAATAGATTATTCAGAGAAAAAATAGAACTGGACGCCAGCATTAAGAAGGTTAGATCGATTCGGAGTTTAGTTTTTCAGTACTTTCAGGAACAGGAACTGCTCAGCCACGACGAGAGTACACGACGAGTACAGAGAAATCCAAATAGCTTAAACCAAGCTTAATTCATGAGAAACACTACCTATATGGTTGCAGAGATGTGATGATTTTCAGTTCCAGAACAAAGATTTTCATTGACATCAAAGATGACATGGCGAATCCATGGGCATGTCAGTTACACAATACAACGAATGCCAATTGCATGTACTGGTCTGCTGCAACATTCCATCTCAGCAAGGAATACTCAGCTACTGCCTACTGAAACGGCGTTCATCTCCACAATGTTAAACCATCATATAAGAGACAAATGTTGTAATAAACGATGAAACAGTGCATGCTCATGATGCGAATGTCGCAACAAGGAAATAGCTCGAGCTTAATAGAAAAACAGGAGCTAACCTAAATAACCCTCAAATGAAGTAGCTTTATCAAACATAGCAAGCCAGTAACAAAGGAAATAGCTTGAGCTTAACAGGAAAAAAAAAAAGAGCTAACCCAAATAACCCTCACGTACAACGACAATTGGCATGAATAGTTACATTGAGATAACCACCTTAATAATAAACAGAAAATAAAACTATTTAAATCATGTTAAATTTTTACATAAACTGAGATATGCCACATTTATACTTGTTAATTTGCCAAAATTTGATTTAAATTATGAAAAGTTAACAAACTAATCAAATAGATTCGCCAAGGAAGTTTAGCAGCTGGGGTGAAGTAAACCTGCAGAGATCTAACCTGGTGTGTATTGATTAAACAAGAAGTGTGCATGGAGGAAAGGTTTTGACCAACTTCCACACTTAGCTTCAGTTTCTGGTGCATTATTTAGTTTTTCCATTTCTGATGCATTGCTTCAGACACAACAATATAATAATAGACTACATTCAAGCCCCTTAATTTCCCTTTTGATATAGAAAGATCAGAAGTGACTCCACAAATATGAATGGTTATACAAACCAGAATGTCATACAAGCCCATCTTCATACTGTCCTGCTGCAAATAACCTTTTCTCAAAGAAATATACAGCTACCGTCTAAAGAAAGAACCAGTGGTCATCCCACAATGCTACCCCAGCTTAAGAGCCACAAACAATGTAACAAAACATTGGACAAGAGGAATAGAGCTCACGATTATGATGCGAATGCCAGAAGAGGTGGAAGTACCATCATCAAACATAACAAACCAGTAAGGAAATTTGGTCCCTGATCCTGTAGAGCTTGGACCTTGCTGCTGTAGGCCTGAAGCACCTTTGGCAATGGCGAGGCGCTTCTCTACCTGGTGGCAGAAAGGGGCACACCATCAGGAGTACTCCCATTCTCCGGAGAGTTGTGCAAGGGACTGATTCCCCTGATCATTCTTCTGGCATGTGAAGTTTGGAAGCATAGGAACTCTTGTGTTTTTGACCAGGGTCAGCCCAACATTCCTGAGCTTCTTCAAACCATTAGGGATGGGTGTTGCCTGTGGTGTTTGGCAGGGGCGTCGAGGAGTCAGCAAGTTCCTCTTCAGATAGTTGATCTCAGTAGCTTAGGCTCTAGTGTCAAGTTTTCCTCCTGTTTGTGGTGAGTTTATCTGGTTTAGGGAGTTTTGGGTGTGAGTGGGCTTTTTGTACTCGGGTTGGGACTCTGCTCTCAGCCTGTTGTACTTTTTCTCTATAATAACAAAATGACACAGCTCTCCTGCTTAGTTTGAAAGAAAAAAAAAAAGAATAGAGAATTATTATTATATTATATGAGTCTAAAACATGGAACACCCAACAAAACACAACTAACAGCTTCAGAAAGCAGCAAAATCTGCTACTGCTCGACACAAGAACACCAATCAATGAATGTGGTTGCTATAGACAGAACTGTAATAACACCTTAAATCTCTAAGAAAACTTCTACTCCAGCATAAAATGAAGCAAACATTCCACAAAAACAATCAAGTGACAAATAATGGAAGAATAAGAAAATACATGATCGCTGCTTGCATAGTAACTAATTTGCAAAAACTGATTCATATTACAAAACCAATACAAATTAATCAAGATAAGTTTGCTAAGAAAGTCCAGCAAGCAAGATTGTACCCGTTTTAGTGCTGCTTGTACTCTAATAAAAGGTGCAAATGAGAGACAGTCAAGTGTCTGTGGCATCACCAAGAATCATCTTTAAGCATATCAACATTATACTACCATAGGGCAACACGATCAAGAAATAATTGAACATGTAACAGTAGATGGGCACCTCTTAGCCAAATCAGTTGCAACCAGAAAAGTGTATCTTTGTCGTGAATGTCATAAAGCATGCAAATTCACTTGACAAAAAAAAGCCATACTACAATTTCACATGAGCAGCCCCTAAAAGTCAACGCATAATAACAACTACAGAGCATTTTAGCTGAGTAAACAATGAAAATTCTCATGGTGGATATGCTATATCCAGTTTACTCGATGATTTTGTTGATGACACCGCACCAACGGTCTTACCACCCTCACGGATAGCAAACCTCATACCCTGCTCACAAGCAACAGGCTGGATGAGCTGAACAACCATCTTGATACGGTCACCAGGCATGCACATCTTGGCCTCCTCATCCTTGTCATTCATAATGGTAGTGACACTCCCCGTCACGTCGGTTGTCCGCATGTAGAACTGCGGGCGGTAACCAGGGAAGAAAGGTGAGTGCCGGCCACCCCTCTTCCTTCTTAAGCACGTACCACGACAGCCTCGAACTTGGTGTGCGGTGTGATGGAGCCGGGCTTTGACAGCACCATGCCTCTCTCAATGTCGTCCTTCTGCATACCACGGAGCAGCAGCCCGACATTGTCCCCAGCCATGGCATCATCCATGGTCTTCTGGAACATCTCGACACCAGTGACGGTGCAGGTCCGGGTGTCCCGATCCCGACGATATCGACCGTGTCACCAACCTTGACGGTGCCACGCTCGATACGGCCAGTGGCAACGGTACCACGCCCGGTGATGGAAGACATCTTCAACAGCGAGCAAGAACGGGAGGTCGGTCTGCCGCTGCGGGACTGGAATATAGGAATCCACAGAATCAACGAGCTTGAAGATGCAGTCCACCCACTCATCGTCGCCGCGCTTGATGGTAGGGTTGCCCATGAGCGCCTCGAGCGCCTTGAGTGCGGAGCCAGCGACGATGGGCACGTCGTCGCCGTCGTACTCGTAGTTGCTGAGCAGCTCGCGGACCTCGAGCTCGACGAGCTCGAGCAGCTCCTCGTCGTCGACCATGTCCTTCTTGTTGAGGAAGACAACGATCCTGGGCACGCCGACCTGCTTGGCGAGGAGGATGTGCTCCTTGGTCTGCGGCATGGGCCCGTCGGCGCCGGAGACGACGAGGATGGCGCCGTCCATCTGCGCGGCGCCGGTGATCATGTTCTTGACGTAGTCGGCGTGGCCCGGGCAGTCGACGTGCGCGTAGTGGCGGGTCTCGGTCTCGTACTCGACGGTGGCGGTGTTGATGGTGATGCCGCGGGCGCGCTCACTCGGGCGCGGCGTCGATCTCGTCGTACTTCTTGGGCGCGCTGCCGCCGACGGAGGCGAGCACCATGGTGAGCGCGGCGGTGAGCGTGGTCTTGCCGTGGTCGACGTGGCCGATGGTGCCGATGTTGACGTGCGGCTTGGTGCGCTCGAACTTGCCCCTCGCCGCGCGCACCACCAGCAGGCGCCCGCGCCGCTGCCCGCCCGCCGCCGCCGCCGCCGCCCGGCTCCGGAGCCGCGCCGGCGGCTGCGCGTGGAGAAGCCCAGGGAGGTGGAGCCGGACGCGGCTCCTGGATGAGGAGGCCTGCGGGAAGAGGAGTGAGGTGGAGGCCGAGGCGAGGGAGGCCATGGCGGGCGGCGGGGGCGGAGGAGCAGCGGGAGGTGGGGATTATTTGGGGATGGATAGGGAGAGGAAGGGCAGGGGTTTGCGCTGCGCTGCTTATCTACAAGCGAAGCGAAGCGAGGCGCAGCGAGAGGGATAAGGGATGGCCAGGGATTAGGCGAGCGGCCGGCGGGCGCGATCGCCAGCCGCACGATGGGTGGGCGTGTCGGAGAGGTGAAAAAAGAGCTGGGGAGTTTGTTGGGCCAGAAAAAATGCGAGTGAGGCCCAGGATGCGCCTCGTCGGCGCCCATCGCCGCGGTGCCTTGGGTTTGCTCCGCACCAAACTGCTCCGTCGACCGTGTCACATGGAGCCACGTAAACCGCAACGGGGCTTCAGATTCTGGAACGTCATTGTTGAGCGCGCAGCGCGGAAGGTCCGAAACGACGATACCGTTACAGTCAATAGGACCGAGAAGTATGAGACTAATAATTATAATAGCAATACACCACAAATTCAAGCACCTAAAGCATCCACAAGCCACAAGCTTCTTTTGTTCAATGACTGAAACAATCACATGGAAGCTATCAACACTAGTAGCTACAAAAGAGAAAAACCATTAACATATAGCGCTACAAAAAGAAAAACCATTAACATATAGCTACAAAAAGAAAAACCATTAACATAGGGCTTTGTTTGGATTGCGTAGAAATGGAAAAATAGAGAAATAGAGAGCAAAACAAAGGGCCGTTTGGATCCACAAATTTGGATCTAGATCCAAGAGCGAGCGGAGTAAAAATAAAAACTATTTTACGATGGGGAAATCATATACGTTTCTTGACTTCCGCCGGTCGTGGACATCAAGCCCTTGCACCTGAAGCGAGATTTGCCGAAGGAGAGAGACGAGACGCAGAGAGGGGATTTTGTGAGGGATGGCTCGCTTCACTAGTGGTGGTTTTGCCATCTCTCTACCTATGCGGAATTTCTTTAGGGTTCAATCACCTTCAATCACATGGCGGAGGGAGAGGGTGATGCAGGAAAGGAGTTAGAGAGAGAGAGAGAGCGAAGACTTTTCCCTTGAGTCGAGGGTGGATGTGTGTGTTATTTCTTACATAACTCGCAACCGATCCTCCAAAGGAAAAACTACAAAATCTCGTGTTCCAAATGCGCTCACAAGCTCCTATAGGAACACAAACCTCTAAAAACTCCTATGAAAAACTATGTTCCAAACAAGCTCATATTAGGCAAGGTATTGTATAGTCAACTGCGAAAAAGGAAACACGACAGGAAAAAGTTGACGCCCTAGAGCCTATCAACCCACTGTCACTTGTTCTAGTTTCGGTCTGTTTTATCTTATTCTCTCCTCATGACTTTGGGAATATCTAGATCTGTCGGCTCAATCCTTTAGAGATGGTTATAGTAGAGTTTACGGACGTGGGTTCACGCGCGTGAGTGTGCGTGGGTGTGTGGACATCTCTGCGTTGTAATTTGTTATCTAAAAACATAACACTAAGACAGTCAAATCAGCTAGCTTATTATATTCCAATTATTAATTATATTGGTTGAGCCGTTAATGAGCCGGCTCGTGAGTCAACCAATAAGCTGACTGTGATCTAAAACAAACTACTAAAAGTTGAGCTTGAGTTTTACGGAAGCTCGTTTACATGATGAACTGAGTCGAGCCAAAGCCAAGGAGCTGGAGCCCAGCAGCCCAGCAGAACGCGGAAATCTGTCGTGTCGGCCCCTTCTTCCCCTGGCCTTCTCGAGTCCTCTCCCTGTCCCTGCCATCCTCGCTGCCGCGGTCTTCCTCCTCGCTTCCCTTCCCCGATCGCATCCACGCTGAAACCCTAGCAGCGGCCTAGTCCTCGGGGCCATGGCGCGGCGGTCGACCCCTCTCCACGCCGCCTCCTCGCCCCATCACCTTCTCCCTCCCCGTCCCTCCCACTCCCCCTCGCCGGCGCCGCGTCCCGCCGCACCGTCACCTACATGCCCGCCCTGGTGACGGCGCCCCCGCGCGGCGTCACCCTCATCCCGGGCGACGGCATCGGGCCCCCTCGTCTCGGGCGCCGTGCGGCAGGTGATGGAGGCGATGCACGCGCCGGTCTACTTCGAGACGTACGACGTCCCGCGGCGACATGCCCGCGGTCCCCGCCGAGGTCATCGACTCCATCCGCCGCAACAAGGTCTGCCTCAAGGGCGGCCTCGCCACCCCCGTCGGCGGCGGTGTCTCCTCCCTCAACATGCAGCTCCGGAAGGGAGCTCGACCTCTACGCCGCGCTCGTCAGCTGTTTCAACCTCCTGGCCTGCCTACCAGGCACGACAACGTGGACATCGTCGTCATTCGGGAGAACACTGAGGGGCGAGTACTCGGGGGCTCGAGCATGAGGTCGTTCCTGGCGTCGTCGAGAGTCTCAAGGTATGGAGAAGGAGAATTCCATGTATTGCTCTACTAGTAACAGCTTCGTTGATGCAAAGCGTGTGGCCCACTGGTAGCTAATATGTGCATACGGCTAAATGTGCCAAGCTTATAGATACTGTGTCAGTTATTGAATCTACTGGCCTAATTGTTGGTAGAGTTGTACACACCCAGCATCCAGATTGGCTGAGTGAACACAAGCATGATGATAGAATTGCATCAGGAAGTTGAATCCAGCAATCTTGTTTATTTTATTTGGGGAGTTAATTTGCAATCTTTTTGATGGCCCTTATATGATAGATACGCCGGTAGATTGACATGCTTGCTATACTTGTTTAGTGTTTCTGATTGGTAGATTAATGGTTGAATCTTGAAGTATAGGAACCAGTGCATCTGGGCATTCAGTTGACAATCCGTTTCTGAATTTTGTATGGAAAAACCTTATGCGTTTTTGGCAGTTTACTTTTATTTTTATGTGTCCAGCAAGCTGATCTACTTGCTGTGAATCTGAGTTGAGATATCGGTGTCAGTGGATAGTTCATAAAAGCGTTCCATGGTGACTTGCTTAAGTGAAGCCCCGAGTTCAAGCGAGATACACTTATAATTTATAGGTCTTTTGTAAAAGCTATTGGATGTTTGTGAAGGTTTATGTTATCCCTGTCATTTTTGCTAGTATGGAAACAATTAAAAGTGATGTAGTTTGCTCAAGCAATATTAGTCATTATTACTAATCTTTTGATTAATCTGTACATAAAGAGATTTTTGTATTGAGGATTATGCAGTCATGTTACTACAATAACAATAGTCTTTGTGTCCATATATAACTATCATTGTAATATCTACTTCAAAAAGTGGTAAGCACCACCAAAGACACGACATGTAGGAGTTTTTGCCTAGTCCCATAGGAGTGGGTTTTGAGTAGTGATCTATGGAAAGAAAATGGGACTATTGGAGATGGAGGAGAAGATGAAGTATGGTCATGCCAAATCATTGACATGCTAATGTCAATGTCTTTTTCTTCTAATATGCTATATCTTCTCTATTTAACATGACTTATCACCCTAATTGATCAGATCAATCGCCTAGGATCCTTACCTGACCACCTGCTTAATTCCTAGATGTTTTTGTGGAAACATTGGATATAATAGTAATGGCAAATTTAATGGTCTTAATTCTTTGTTAATGGCGTCTTGACATCTGAGCACATAACATGCATGTTAGAGCTTAAAAAGATAACTTGCATCACCTTATTCTCTATGTTCTGTGTGTCATGCTAATCCAAGGAATACAATTTTAACTTTGCTATGTTCATGTATGGAGTAGTGAATGTATTTTTCAATAAAATATAAAGTTCAAAAGGGGGCATTAAGGGTTATTCGTTCATACTACACATCCTAACTGTATCAACAATAGTTTGTAACAGATAAGGACTGGAGTTCTCTGTATGTAGCCTGAATTATGGCCTAGTTGATATAAAGTTGCCAAAAATACCATAGTATTGTGCAACTTATGTTAACTTGATAGTTTGTTCCATGACATTTTCTCTTTGATGTCATGAATGATGGGCCCTAAACTGCACAAAATATGGAGTTTATTTATTTTAAATTTTGTAATACTGGTTGACTATGGTGCCCTGTTTTGACTTGGCAGCGAATACTCTTTGAGTTATCGTTGCTCAAAAGCCAGATATCTTGAAATACATTTTACAAGTTGCAGTGTAATAAACCTCTCTTTACATGAGTGTCACCCAGAAACTGTATCTGCTGTTGGAACATATTGCAAAGTTGTTTCAGTACACATGCTTATGGCACACTGGATTTTCCCACTATGCCATATGCCCATATCTCTGTGTAAAAGTGCATACCAACCTATTACCGCTCCTTTCTGTTTTCCATCTAAGAATATTTCACCTTATTAATGTTTACTATATCTCTGTTGATTTGCTAGGTGATAACAAAATTTTTGCTCTGAAAAGAATTGCTAAGTATGCTTTTGAGTATGCATACCTTAACAATCGAAAAGAAAGTGACAGCAGTGCATAAAGCCAACATTATGAAGCTTTGCTGATGCACGTTCTTGGAGTCTTGCCGTCTGAGGTTGCAAGAAGTACCCTGGAATTCAATATAATGAGAGCCCACCATTTGTGTGTGGACAACTGTTGTATGCAGCTTGTTGCGAGCCTGAACAGTTTGATGTTATGGTACGTGTATTCACTCTTATAACTTAATTGACACAGTTTCTCACCTAGGTGATGTTTTCTTATTCTACAATGGCAAGTATAACACCTGTTGTACCGTTATGATCTTGGATATGCCACATGTTATATACCTAAAATCTTATACTGGTCTTTTGTGGACTATTTGAATACCAAATGAACTATGCTAATGCAAATGTGATATAAAAGCATGTTGGATTCCTAGTGTCGTCAAGCTCACATTTTCCTTTGTGTTTTCTCTGGTTCTATACTTTTATAGAGCTTTTTCAGATTAGTCTGAAGATTTCAAATGATTTACTTAGATTACCTGCGGAGTTTGAACATACTTTTTCTTTGGTTCCTTTTTATAGGTCACCCCAAATCTTTATGACAATCTGGTGGCTAATGTAGCTGCGGTATTGCTGGAGGAACTGGTGTCATGCCTGGAGGTAGAGTTTTTGACTATGATTTTACAAATCCTACACGAGCATACATGGTTTATGTAAAGTTGTATTTTTCATCTGCCCATTATTTGATGTTTCTTTGGCTGGTTACTGCAACCATCTGTGTGTTTTTGTTTTTCACACTGCTGTTAATCTTTTCCATGAGTTTTGTATAGCAAGATTGTGCAAAGTTTAGTACTCATATTTAAAGCAGATGCAGTATGTACAAATTTGGAAGGCATGTGAATCACTCGTAATGTCTGCATCTTTTCGGAGTAATGTGGGTCAGGACCATGCTATCTTTGAAGGCAAGAGTGGCTTCTGCAGGAAATGTTGGAAATGAGAAGATTGTGGAGAAAGAAGAGAGCTAACCCTGTTGCACTGCTGCTATCTTCTGCCCATGATGTTGAGGCACTTGCAGTTTCCATCATTTGCTGACCGGCTGGAGACGGCTGTGCGACCTGCCCAGCGTGTCATTGCAGAAGAGCAAGTACAGATCGGCTAGTATAGTGCCACGTGCTAGCATACGATGGTATTTGTTAATCCAAATCAAACATACGAGGAGCTTTATTATACACGCGGAACACCCACCTCTTCTTGCCAAAGAGAGCTTTTTATTATTACGGAATCTAAAATATCCTTTACCGGACAAACACCCGGCTTACAAAATTTACACTACTGTTTCTTTCATGGAATTGGCCGAAGCGTGAATGTTCATGCTCAACTCTATTTCGCTCCACGCGAGAACTTCGCAATTCTTGAGCTTTGTAGCTACCACGAGCTCTGCAAGGTGCGAAGCTCCACTGGTCTTCACTCTTCAGCGAGAGCATGTACTAAATGAGAGATATGATGCAACATGCCATAGTTTTTAACTCAGCACAATTACCACGGGAGATATGATGCATAACACTCACCTGCCTAGCACCCATGAGACATACCATGGTTCCATTCTTGAGTGCGCTCCTTTAGTGTCTCATGCTGAAGAAGCATGTCTGCATCCCAGTTCGTCCTTAGAGCGCCGCCGCTGGAGCACACCACGGTTCTGCGCATCATTGCGAGAAAATCCATCCTTAGAACAAATAGTAGCAACATCACACTTAAAGATTGTATCAATCTAGCAAAGGGAAGACCAACAATTTTCATCATTTCACTAAAGGAAATTGGTAGCATTTCTGATTTCTCATTAGATTTTTCCACACCAACCGAAGCTTCCCAACTTCATGAAAAATAAGTTGCAGCCATCCTCTTTCAATATGTATCAGGACACAGGTATTATAGTAGTAGCCTAAACAGATCCTTTAGCAAACACTATGTTCCCTCTGATATGGACTACATCAAAGGTGTAGCGTACAATTGAAAGTTTCATTGTCAACATATATTTGAGCAAACCAGTCATCATCATAGAAGAATGGTTGGAGGTTAGGAAAATCATCCACCAATGTATATCCACCATCCAGTAACCATGCTAGAAAGCAAACTAATGTAGTGAATTGCATTTCAACGGACAAGACATGAGTAGCTAAAAGCAACTAATGTAATTTGAATTGCATTTCAACGGACAAGGAATGAGTACAGTACCTGAAACGTCTCCTCCTCAATGGTCCTCTTCATCTAGCCAGCGTAGCGGCAGCGATACTGACGCTACTCCCTTACCATAATTCCACGCTTCTGCGAGCCTATGGATAATCTAAAGAGAGGTGTGCCAAAGTAGCGATGGCAAACCCTGACGTCAGCTGGGAGATGAACTTACTACGATGCTCACAATTTAAAGCTATTTTCGGCAATACCAGTAAAACCTGCAAGATTGCATCGTACGAGTATTGAGAGTGCCCAACTCTAGAGTTGTGAGTTCAAAGAAAAGCAGCAAATACTTGAAACAAAACCAGACGGCCAGCATTGTAAATCGTCCCAATGAAAATGTATCGAAAGCGATAAAAGCGCATGGGTTGTGTGCATGTCAGCAAGTCAGCCAACCATTACTGAAAAATCCTTTACAAAAATACAGAACAAAAGAGTAGGCGGGAATCATATCCAGAATAAATTCAAACTGTTGTTTGACTGCTACTCACAGGCAGGATCATATCCAGACTAAGTGATGGTGTTAGGGTCTAGGAGGAAAAAGAAGACAAGAGGATGGCATCAGGGCTGCGAGGAGGAGTGACGTACCGCCAGCTCGTCGACATCGATCTTGACAAAGATGGCAGCGTCGGTCATGCGGGAGGTCAGCTCCTTGAAGTCCGGCTCGATGAAGGAGCAAAAGGATCTTAAAATGAGGAATTATAATTCAAAAAGACTACTGCTTGTTTCTTTTTGCGTCAGTTCCAGTTAGCTCTATCAATGTGTAGTGGGAGGAAGGCTAAACTCCAACGGCTGTCATCCGTGAGGGAAGCACGAATCAGGCCCAATATATTGCACAGGATGAGATTCATCAAACTGAACGGGAACAAGAATATGAACAAGCAGTGATTGCAAAAATCCTGTAAATGTAATCTTTATACCTTCTAGCACAGATTCGTCCATTATATTGTACCTGCAGAGCAACATTCTACCACTCAACATTCTACCAATTTGATGTATCAATGCCCTTCTTACCTCATTGACTAAATTCACAAACAAATATATTCTCAGGGTGGATATGGCGTGCACCTTTTCCACAACCTTGAGAACCCCAGCCTCATCTTGTAGAGCACTACTCTTTCAAAATTGCAGTTAGATCAAAATTCCAATGCCACGCTATTTGATTACTGATGGAATAGAGCGAACTCACAGCATGGGAAGGTCGTGCATATCGAACCACGATGGAATCACAAAACCATCTGCCGGGGAAAAGAATATCCCTATCAGCTGCCGTTGATTTGAACCAAATCTACATACAGAGTTAAACCTCTTAATGAAAAATCTGGTGAATGACCTGATCTCGAAAACATACAGGAGTTAAAAGAGAAAGAATATGGATCCTGAACCCTAAATACAACGTGCGGCAAGGCAGAGATGAAGCTTATTCCGTTTTCAGATACAACTGAACTTGCCATGCATTGATGACCAGGCCAATCACCGCCATGCTTTGATCAGATGAAGAAAACAAATGCGGCGCAGGCAGATGCGATGGATGCGTAATTAAGATCATCCAATCCTTTACGAGACGTTGGCGCCATCACGGGATGGATGCGCACCCGAGAAGCGGTGAAAGGTGGCGCTCAAGACAACAAAGCGTCTCGGGCCGCCGGCGCGCGGATGGCCCGCTGGCGGCGGCGGCGTTGGCGATCCGTAGAATCTCCGCTGTGGGCAGCGCGCGCGCGGCGCTGAGGCATTCCTTGCATGCCCGGCCGGTTCCCAGTCCAAGGCGGAGAAACAAATGCATGCATTGCCTTTCTATTTTTAGTGTTTGTTTTTGAGGTGAGGAGCCTTCGAA
>JADLZK010004631.1:0-164097 GCA_015847255.1 Hyparrhenia diplandra | reverse complement strand
ACAATCACAAATAAGGGGAAACTATTATTTTCATTATACTATATTTGCATGCCTCGCATGCAAGGAAAAAAAGATACCAGCAATTGGTCCGCTTCTCTCGTATGCATGATGAAGACCTTCGACCCTATTTTAGAAGGAAAAAAACTTAAAATGGATATATGTTCGAATCTAAAAGAAAGGATGGGAAAAATCTTTGGTAGGAATAAAAATTCTATGGTCAAAAGATGTACTTCATCCATTCCACAAAACATGCAATTCTCACATCCCACAAACATTTATAAGACAAAATAAGTAGAGTTAGATTAGTTGTGGGATGTCATGATATTTCACAAAAAATAAGACACAATTGAGTGCAAATATCCATAAATTGTGTCTTTGAATGCACTATCCATTCAAAGAAAAGGAAACAAATATGTAAATATTTTGGTAGTCCTCATATTTGAATTTGAACAAATAAAATTTTAGGTACATGCAATATCCATTTTAAGAGGATGAGAATTTCGGGGATCAAGCAAACTCATGTTCGAAGAAAGTATTTCTCTCATACAGAGTATAATTATCTAAACCGGTGAAAAACAAAGGTAGCTTTAAAATTATAAGATATTAAATATAAAATCTAAGGCCAATAACCGGTATATTGTTGTTCTTTCCTCACACAACTATCATGAGTACAAGTCAAGAATCTTATTGGAAGTATGTAATCTACCCTACTAATGCACCAACTTCTCTGTATTCAAATGAACGTCCCCTGATTGCTTCTTAATCTTGTCTCTCATTACCCATTCACGATTCGATGATCAGGATTAAATGTATATATGGGCCTTCACCCGCCTGTCGTTGTACGCCCCCTCCACACCCCGGCTTGACGCCGCCATTCACTAGTATTGGTTGCTTCAAAAATTTGTTGTGTCAAGGTAATCCCCTCCCATGCCCCGGGTGAGGTCCGGATAGCCCCTCTTTGCCTCCTTCCCACCAATGGTGGCACAACCACATCATGCCGGGGATGGCGGTCCTTCCTCTCCGTCCGGATGGCGGTGGCGCGCCTCTACCCCACCCTCATTCCCCACGGGCCGGCGGCTTTCGGGTCATTGCCGGATCCGTGATCGGCACCAAAGCGGACTGGCAGCGACGCCTTTCTCCACTCCTCGCCTCGGCCGGAACCACATCCATCCCGGGCCGGGCGGCGTGGTGACTTGTGCGACAGAGACGCCCGCCGCGGCTCGGCTCCACTCCCTACAAAGATGAGCCCCCACCCCTCCACTTCACCTCCCAAATGACCGGGGGCCAAATAGAGGCCCGACCAACCCGGATGGTGCAGCGGCGCCGACTTCCTCTCTTAGCATCTACAACGCAGGGGCATGGGTCCGACGACGGGTGCACGGGCTATGGCCGCTGCCCTTCGCCGTGTGGGATCTCTTTTGCCGACAAAGAACACCCACCGTATCCCCACCCCATCATCTCCCTTGCCCGCCGTACAAAACCGAGTTCCTAAACAACACCCACCAGGATTACAAGGACGCTAGCATGTATTATGGTGTCTACCGCCTTATGCCTATATGGAGGTAATAGTTCTGAGCATTCGGTCCTCGAATTGTCATATTGGCATTATTCAAATTCATTGTTCTTTTTTATGACAGTCTGCATTACATTAAAAAATTGACAACCTGCAGCCTGTGGCGGCTGGGGGGAGTACTCCTCATACCTGAGCCATGATGGAGCACGTACACCAACTACATGTGGAGTGATTCTTTTTCGCTTGATATATGTTCTGGAGCCCAACAGATAACAATCACCTTATTTTCGTTCACATCGCAACCTTTTCAGTCGTATTTGATCGAATACGAAGACCGGAATATTATATGGAAACTTACAAGAAAAAAATGGCATATGCAAGACTCGTATGTTGCAATTGCTTTGGAAAAGAATATCAAACCAAAGAGTTAAGCTTCAATAGAATTAAAATAAATCTAGGCCAATTCGAGTGCGCTTTTAATGTGTGCTTTGCTATTTTCTGCATTTCCATGTTTTCATGAAACAACTTTCAGGTAGCATATGTTGTAGTTTAGCAACCGGGTACCGTGTTCTCGTTCAGCAGCACATTACTCCATTTGCAAAGATGTTTTTTTGGTCATTTTGGCGTAACAATGATGGGAGATAGAAGCAAAGATCTCAACCATCGTAAGTAGTTAGCCTCATCACAACGGATCGTTATGTCGAGAAGGTAATTAGCCAATTCATTCATACATACAATTGTTTAAATTCTTGAAGCAATCCAAGTACTCAGCTTCAAGCATTGAGATTACATCTTATAAGACATGTTTACTTCATATAAGCAAGCAATAATGGAAGAGAAAATACTTCAAACTGTGGAGGCCCTTACTTTGAAGGTTTTGAAGTATGTTGCATCACTCCTTGAAATGGCATACAGAATTGGTGGAGCTGAGTTATAAGAATGCTACCAGGCTGTTTTTTATCCTGCCTCTAGAAGTCGGCCATCTAAATGGGGTTCAACACTACCTTATCGGTCAGCAAATCTGAAACCTGTTCTTTCAGTATTTGGACTCTTTTTTCCTCCACTTTTGAATGTTCTTTGTGTACCAGATTGTAGGGACTCCTTAAACAATGCTTGAAAACTGTGTTGGTGTGTCGCGACATAACCCAAGACATCCTGAAATTGGGATGTATCACCTTCGGCAATGCAAATCAGCCTTTACAAGTATATCTCTTATCTCAAATTTAGGGATGTTCTTAGAGACTTTATTATGCCTTACTTATATGAAGTAAACATGATCATATACAATTGTGTGAGACTTCTGGTTGTTTTCATTTGTAGTTGGGCACTATACTATTTTTAAAAGTTGGTGTGACTGAGAACGATGACAAACATGGCTCTAACCAGTTTTCTAATATTTTCTCTTGAGGTTATTTGATCTGCCACGCAACTTAGAGCAGCAGGGGCAGGAATTTTATTTGCAGCCGATTCTAACAAGAAAGTGTCAGAATGCTTCAGCAAGTCACGCAAACATGTCTTAACTTGAATTCTTTGTGGTGGCTACTGTGTTGTTTTCAATTGACCTGAAGTTGATTTAAAATATGTTAAAAGTTGTGTAGAGTTTCTAAAACTATGGTTATTTAGGTTCTTCCTCTGATTTGTTAATTGGTGACCTGCAATATTAAATAATGTAGTTAGAATAATATAGTGAATTTTCTTTTTATTTGAAGATCCCGTGCATCATTTTCTCTTATTTGCCATTACTTTCTACTTATTTTATTTAGTAAATTCCAATCTGCTCTTGCCGATCAGTTGATTATGCTAGCGTCAGATTAGCACATCACCCATGATAGTTTTGTTTTGATTGATTGATATGACAGGCCTATATCCAGAATCTTAAGAGGAGCCAGATGAAGTTGGAGTAGCTATAGCACAAGCCTCCAGGAATGATATTATGAGATCAGGGTATCCATGACCAAATGCAATTCCAATGGTGACACAAGCCTCGAGGAATGACCAAGGCAGAGTACCACCATCTGAGAATACTAATGGCGATACATGAACAATCTAATATGTTATTTTTCTGATTAGCAATAATGGGTGACATGTCTTTTTGATCGCTCAAAACCTGGATGGTTTAATTTCAGCGCCAAAAAACAATTAGCTTCAGTTGATAATCGATGTAGAGTGTAGGGCTACCTCTACTGTTTATATGGTGGTTGTATCTTGCTTTATATCATTGATTTCAACTAAGGAAACATTTTTTCTGTGCTTGGTCAAAATATTCTATAGTTACCTGTTGTTTTCAATAGCATCCCTAAGATAAAGCCGTATGCTAGCACGGGCATTATACTAGCCTTGTTAAATGGAAGTGTCAAGTGAACAGTATAACACCGGTAGCAACGCACGGGCATGATCCTAGTGAAGCAATGATGTGCATTTGATCCTACCTGTTCAAGGTCTCTTTCAGCCGCATTTACAAAGGCATCCTAGCCGCTATACTACAAATCAGTAGTAATGTAGATATACAATATAGAGTGACCTATATAATGTAGCAATGTGTAGTACCTTGATCGTCCCACCTAGATTATATATGCCTGTTCAAGGCCTCTTTCAGCCGCATTTACAAAGGCATCCTAGCGACCTCTACACTACAAATCAGTAGAAATGTAGATATACACTATAGAGTGTCCTATATAATGTAGCAATGTGATCATCCCATGGGATTATACACACTGAGCGAGCAACTCGTGTGCAAATGCAAAAGGCACCAGGAAACCGAGGATCTTAACAAGTGTCCTCAATGGATTGTTTGGCCCTTGTGGCGCAACATTACATGTAGTACATGAGGTACACCTTTACCTCTAGGGAGGTAACATAATTATACTGAATAATATGTGTCCTCATTATCCGTTATAGCTGTGATTTATTTGGAAGGGATTCCACATACACGTCGAAGGTTTCTAAACAATGGTATCAAATCATACTAGTAGAGAAAAAAATCTGTACCGAGGTATGTCACATGGAGTTTGAATATTTTATTTAGTCTATAAAATTATGTAGCATGTGTCAATGTAAAACAGAGAACCTACAACACATGTGTACATTACAGTTGTCATTGACTCATGGTCTCAGCATGGTTGTAATTGTCACAGCCACATCTTGTCAAGAACACAAACGAGCTGGCAGCATAAACCATATGCACACCAACAATGTGGTCTTCTGGCACATACATATGAACTCCCGTCCATGCATTTCCCTCTACCACAACAAGAAAATAATCACACGTAAGTATATTGCATAGAAGCTAGGTTTTGTTGCAGCGGAGGAATATATGTTGTGGTGGTAACAACTACTAACATGTAACACGTGAATAGACTCAATAGAGGTTGGTGGCAAAGCTATAATGATGATGATTAGCAATGCCAAGTTCTCTTTCCTTTTTGTTCATTTACATGACACCCTGGCTTGTCCCTCCTTATTGCCCAAAAAACTGGGCTATATATGTATATATATGAATTACTTATGTACATATGTTCCTTATGTGCGTTCGCTTTTAAATAAAAGTAGTGTTATGAATGTGAAAACCAAAAGGAAATATGATGTATTTTGTTGTTATCTTCAAATCTTAATGTGTTCATATATAATTAAGTTCACACCTAAATGTGATTCTTTGAATGCATGGTCTAAAGTTTAATAAATTGCTCACTGTTGTAACGTCACGACAACAACAATGATGACGATGATGATTAGTAGGAGGAAGACGAGGATAAAACATCCTACTCCTTCGATGATGAAGAAGAAGTAGTGCAACTTATTGCCAGAGTCAAGATGATGTTTTGCAACATGGATCCAAGGGCATGCACAACAATATTGAATATAATATGTTCACATACCATAGATGAAGCCAAAGCAAGAATGGACGCTTGGGATGATTCTTCGGGTGAAGAAGTCAAGCATGAGGACTGTGCCCGCGAGAAATCTATCTTCAAAATGTTTGTCTCATGGCTAGATTTAATGCTGAAACCTTAAGAGAACAACAGTAGTGATGATTAGCCTCATTTTTATTAAGACTAGAAAAAGTGCCCGTCGCGTTGCAAACGGGATCTGCACCACGCAGAGCTCATTCAACACTTGCCTTTTGTTTTTTGCGAAGCCTATTTTGTTATATTTAATTGGAGTCTTTTTTCCCTAAATCTAAATCAAATAAATTTGGAATTATTGCTATTAAAAATTTACAATAAGCCCCAAGTAGTGTAGGCCACCGCAACGGTGCGCTGCTCGCCACTCTCCAACTATGACTCGCTCCATGACTACAATATAGGTTCCCATTCGTCTCGCGCCCACGCTTGCCTCCGTCACCACCATGTACGTGACCTAGTGTGCTCGCTGCTCGCAAAGCTAGTTCTCCGATCCATGTAGATGTTTTATGGAATCTACACCATGTAGACCAGACGCTGATGAGCGCGGAGCTATTCATGCGGGAGGACGTAGGGCTCACTGACGCCGAGGTCGAGGTGCTATCAGTGTCCATGAGTGTCTTCATGCTCGTCCATCCTCAACGCCGGCTATGTGGCCGACCACCTGGGCCACCGCCGCACCCTCATGCTCGCCAACGCCTTCATCATGGCCGGCACCCTCGCCATGTCGCTGGCGGGCAGGCCGGCAGCTTCGCCGCGCCATGGTGGCATGCTTCGTCACCAGCATAGGCTCCGGGTTCGCCTGCCGCGTCCGCCGCCGCCCCCCGTGTACAAAAGCGAGATATCGCCGCATCCTCGCAAGGTGTCCTCTCATCGATGCTTGGCATATGCGTTTTGGATATGCACCAGGCCACACGGACGGCCCATCATCCCAATAGTGCCAAGCCGATTTGGCTGATTTGTGTTACCATGACAAATTGATTTTCTAATTATAAAACTATCAGTAATTGAAATATTTTCTTTATTAAATAATAGCTTTCTTCATTATTAAAAAGGAAAAAAAAAATAAAATAAACGCATCCAATGCGCTTCCAGAACAAAGCTCGAGTGTCCACTTTACTTACCTGCCACAACATTTACAAACATGCGCAGTACTTTTCCATTACAAAGAGAAAAATATTTTAATATTTATTTGAAGGGCTTTTCTCCTCTCCGAGGTTTATTCCCAAAGAGGGGGTTTGGAAATAGTTTTCAACCAGTAATTGACGCACTTCGATATATAACCCCAAAAGCTGCATCAATGGCCCAGGCTCAAAGACGGTTCAAGCTGGCAGCCCGCCCCCTGCATCTTGTACTCAAGTCCACCTGCCTCTCTACTTTCGCTTTTCGAGGTGGGACTAAATAGCTCCGATCTCCCGCACCACCTGATCATGACGACTTGTTGTGACTTGGTGCTGGGCTCATCTCGCGCTATATCCTTCATGGGCCCTTCGTTGGTCATCATGGGATTGGTTGGCCTTTCTTATTTCGGTTTTTTCATGGGCTTTTCTAGAGTCCGGTATAGATACGGAAGAGAGGTGAAAGAAAACGATGGTGAAAAAAAAAGTGGCAGAAATTTTCGTGCTTTAATAGTAGGTATAGATGTTGCAAATTCCACGATGTTTTTCAAAGAAGTTTGCACTAAGTAAAAGAAGCAAAAAGAACAAAAATAAAAAGTTAGCCCACTGGACATCTAGTTATTTAGAAGTATTTATTTATTGATCTTAATGCTGAGCTGATTAACCAAGATGAAAAACATGAATCCTGCACAAACACCCGTAAAATGGCATCTAAAAATATTTTGCTCTTTTACATAATTGAAAAGGATGCCTCTACTTTGTACACCGATCTAATTTTTTTTAGACTCACGAGTGTGCAACCTTGCTTGTTATTAGAATATTAATGTGAATTCATGCACCGGTGAAGTTGACATGGAAAATGAAGCTCCTCAAGAAACAAGTGGATTGCTTCACTAAGGACTCGATTAACGAAAGAAGGAGCAAGTACAAACTCCTGAAAATAATAATATCAATGCAGTGAAGGAACCCTGATGATGGAGCAATAATGATTTGCTACTTGTGCCATAAAGAAGGACATATGGGTCAAAAGCGGAAGAAGAGAAGAAAGTGAAACAAAAAGAGCAACATCACCAACACCTACACCAACAAGGTCGACAAGAAGATCACCAACACCTATTGATAGAAAAGAATAATGACATAGTGGTGGCCATCAAAGAGGACCAGCAATCCAACAAGGGTTGAAACAAGCCTCTATTTGGGTACCCAAGGACTACAACACAGAAACATGATATTACCCAGTTCATAACAACTACCATAGCCAGTTTTGGACCTTCTGGGTCTGTAACGGTTACAATGGTATTGTTGAAACGGGTTTCAACATGAATAACCCCTTTTTGTTATTCTACGCGCACAATTCCGTAAACTAAAACGGGCATTCAAACGCAAACCAATACGTGCTTTCTTACGTAAACCTATTTTTGGTATAGCTTTTGTTTTTTTTTTTGATAAAATATACCTGTATTAATTGAAAGCAGAACCGCATAAGTACAAGTAGACTGTATAAGGATACGGGAGGCAACTGTCCAACCTATCAACAAACAAGACCTCAACAAAGATAAAAATTACACACCGGTCCTTGTCCCGAAAGGAACTCGGCAATGACCGCCGCCGATGAAGAACACAGACGCCGACCAACGCCGTCCCAACCTGACTCCAGAGGAAACCACCGGGAGTGCAGCAGACGCTCAAGCTCGCACACGAGCGAAGATTTCATTGAACGTCCGTCCGTCCGTCCGTCATATCCACTTCCCGATTCAAACAACGATGGAAGCGCCGACGATGACATCCGTCGCCACGATGAAGCCAAGCCCGCTTGAACCACCGGACTTCCAATACACCCACAGCCACCACCGAATCCACAAAGCAACTCATAAATATGAGTTAGAAATAACAAAAAGAAAAAAAGATACAAAGATATCCATTTCGGGTTAAAATATATCCTTTACTTTCATTTTTTTTGTTTTTTTTTTTTTGCAATTTGGACATTTCCGTGGTGATATATTGGTGCCGCAAATTCATGTTAAAAAACCCGAGAAGATAAGGATTGCTACAAATAATAAAAATGGGGCCAAAAATAGAAAAAATACCTTAATCCCAAATTTTTAAAAATCTCTTAATTGGCTGGTACCATCTTCATCCATTTCAAGTGAGGTGATGCCATGTGTCAAAACTAGCCGATCAGACATGAGCCGACAGGATGCACTTCTACTCCACTAGATTCCTAGACTTCTGGCACCCTTATGGTAGACATCGTCATTGGGAGCACGGTTGTCCCCTCTGTTGGTGTCCTTTGCCAATGCCGCCGAGGATATCCTCTTCCTCCTAGGCCTCCAAGCCTCTACCGCCCTTAGGGTTGTCCCTGCTGACGTGATCTGCCTCCTCCAGGCCAAGATCTTCACCATTGCTTAGGCTGCCTTTGCCCCTAGGATTGCTGTCGCCACCGGTAGGGTGTCCAAACTCGCAAACCACCGGCACCGTCCTCTATGACACAGCGGCTTACGGAACCAATTCAGCTGGATCTGCCTTCTCCCTGCCGATAAATGGCAGAGAACGCTTACGCTGCCACCGTCCTCCGCCACACCTGCCTCGGTGGACACACTTCCCCGCTGCTTGGGAAAAGCACATATTTTAATAAAAAATAGTAGTCAAAATTCTATTTCAAATCAAAGAAAATAATAAGACAAAATATTTGTAGCACTTTTTATTATCGTAGAGTGTATGAAGAATTCAGACATGTACATTCATGGGCAGAATGTTTTATTAAATAACAACCTCAGTATCTAATTTTCCCTTTTTATGTGTTGCACTTTCGTCATTTTGAATTTGCTTGAAGTCAGCTCTATTACAACTAGCACAAATTGAAGGGAAAATGCCCAGAAGCCGACATAGCCCCAACAACCGCCACTTTTTTTAGAAAAGAAACTGGAGGGGTTTGCACCCTATAGTGCTTTTTAAATCAAAGGAAAAAAACAAGTACAAGAACAACTACAGAAATCACAAGGCAGGCAAGGATTCAGGAAACAAAAAAGAGGGGGGAAAATAAGAGCTAGAACTGACGCTAGCCAAGCTCTTTTACAGAGCACCTTTGGGGACTGAAAGTTGTTGGAACCCAGACTTCTGGGGCTTCCTTCCGTTCCGGCCCAGCTCGTTGGACGCATGAGCTGGTGCCTCCACAAGCCACCGAGCCACAACATATCCAGGCATTGAGCGTAACTCAACTCAAAAGACTAGCCTGATATGTGAGGACCACGCTGCCTTATATGTTGTGCTCCCCTCATCAAAGCCTTATATGTTGTGCTCCCCATCATCAATAACCGATGTGGGACTAAGCCCAACAATCTCTCCCGTAGTCACACATCGGGCCTCGACTCTTTTCGGCTCGGACTTTTTATGTGGCCAAGACGTTTGTCAATGACAACACCCCCCCGCTCAGAGTGTGTGCTTCATCGGTGTGTGACCTATCGAGATTTATTTACTTACTGGTTCACGCGAACGGATACATGGCGTGGGCCCATAACTATTGTTGGAACCGAGACTTCTGGGATCGGCTTCCACTCCGGCCCAGCTAGATGGACGCAAGAGCTGGCGCTTCCACAAGCCCACCGAGCCACAACTTATCCAGGCCTTGGGTCTAACTCAACCCAAACGACTAGCCTAATACGTGAGGACCGTCGTGCCTTATATATTGTGCTCCCCCATCATCAATAAACGATGTGGGACTAACCCCAACAATCTCCCCCATAGTCACATATCGGACCCGACTCTTCTTGGCTCACACTTTTTGTGTGACCAAAACGTCTGTCAATGACGACCCCCCCCGCTCAGTGGCGGGCTTCGTCGATGTGTGACCTACTGAGATTTATTTGCAGGTTCACGCACCGCATACGTGGCGTGTGGGCCCATAACCATTGTTGGAACCGAGACTTCTGTGCTCGGCTTCCATTCCGGCCTTGCTCGCTGGACGCAGGGCTAGCGCCTCCACAAGCCCACTGAGCCACAATATATCCAAGCCTTGGGCCTAAATCAACTAATAGGTGAAGAATGCCCTGCCTTATATGTTGTGCTCCCCCCTCATCAAAGCCTTATATGTTGTGCTCCCCCATCATGAATAACCGATGTGGCACTAACCCCAACAATCTCCCCCATAGTCACACATCGGACCCGACTCTTGTTGGTTCACACTTATTGTGTGGCCAAGACGTCTGTCAATGACGACCTCCCGCTTGTAGCGGCTTCGTCAGTGTGTGACCTACTGAGATTTATTTGTAGGTTCACGCAACGCATATGTGGCGTGTGGTCCCATACCCATTGTTGGAACCGAGACTTCTGGGCTCGCCTTCCATTCCGGCCCAGCTCGCTGGACGCAGAGCTAGCGCCTCCACAAGCCCACCGAGCCACAACATATCCAGGCCTTAGGCCTAACTCAACCCAAAAGACTAGCCTGATAGGTGAAGAACGCCCTGCCTTATATATTGTGCTCCCCCATCATCAATAAACGATGTGGGACTAACCCCAACAATCTCCCCCATAGTCACATATCGGACCCGACTCTTCTTGGCTCACACTTTTTGTGTGACCAAAACGCCCGTCAATGACGACCCCCCCCCCCGCCGTGAAGGGCTTCGTCGCGGTGTGACCTCACTGAGATTTATTTGCGTTTCACGCACCGCATACGTGGCGTGTGGGCCCATAACCATTGTTGGAACCGAGACTTCGTGCTCGGCTTCCATTCCGGCCTTGCTCATTTGGACGCAGGCTAGCGCCTCCACAAGCCCACTGAGCCACAATATATCCAGGCCTTGGGCCTAAATCAACTAATAGGTGAAGATTGCCCTACCTTATATGTTGTACTCCCCCCTCATCAAAGCCTTATATGTTGTGCTCCCCCATCATGAATAACCGATGTGGCACTAACCCCAACAATCTCCCCCATAGTCACACATCGGACCCGACTCTTGTTGGTTCACACTTATTGTGTGGCCAAGACGTCTGTCAATGACGACCTCCCGCTTGTAGCGGCTTCGCCGAGTGTGTGACCTACTGAGATTTATTTGTAGGTTCACGCAGCGCATACGTGGCGTGTGGTCCCATACCCATTGTTGGAACCGAGACTTCTGGGCTCGGCTTCCATTTTCGCCCGCCTCATTTGGGACGCAGAGCTAGCGCCTCCACAAGCCCACCGAGCCACAACATATCCAGGCCTTAGGCCTAACTCAACCCAAAAGACTAGCCTGATAGGTGAAGAACGCCCTGCCTTATATATTGTGCTCCCCCATCATCAATAAACGATGTGGGACTAACCCCAACAATCTCCCCCATAGTCACATATCGGACCGGACTCTTCTTGGCTCACACTTTTTGTGTGACCAAAACGTCCCAATGACCCCCCCTCCCGCTCGTAGCGGGCTTCGCGGTGTGTGACCTACTGAGATTTATTTGCGTGTTCACGCACCGCATACGTGGCGTGTGGGCCCATAACCATTGTTGGAACCGAGACTTCTGTGCTCGGCTTCCATTCCGGCCTTGCTCGCTGGACGCAGGGCTAGCGCCTCCACAAGCCCACTGAGCCACAATATTTCCAGGCCTTGGGCCTAAATCAACTAATAGGTGAAGATTGCCCTGCCTTATATGTTGTACTCCCCCCTCATCAAAGCCTTATATGTTGTGCTCCCCCATCATGAATAACCGATGTGGCACTAACCCCAACAATCACCCCCATAGTCACACATTGGACCCGACTCTTGTTGGTTCACACTTATTGTGTGGCCAAGACGTCACAATGACGACCTCCCGCTTGTAGCGGGCTTCGTCGATGTGTGACCTATCGAGATTTATTTGTAGGTTCACGCAGCGCATACGTGGCGTGTGGTCCCATACCCATTGTTGGAACCGAGACTTCGGGCTCGGCTTCCATTCTGCCCAACTTCATTGACGCAGCTAGCGCCTCCACAAGCCCACCGAGCCACAACATATCCGTGTCTTGGGCCTAACTCAACCCAAAAGACTAGCCTCGATAGGTGAAGAACGCCCGCCTTATATGTTGTGCTCATCAAAGCCTTATATGTTGTGCTCCCCGCATCATCAATAACCGATGTGGGACTAACCTCAACAATCTACCCCGTAGAGTCGCACATCGGATCCGACTCTTTTCGCTCACACTTTTATGTCACCAAGACGTCACAATGACCCCCCCATCGTAGCGTGCTTTGTCGGTGTTTGACCTACGAGATTTATTTGGGATGCGTGGTGTGGGCCCATAACCATTGTTGGAACCAAGACTTCTAGGCTCGGCTTCCGTTCCAGCCCAGCTTGCAGCACGTGCACAATTCGCTGCCTCCACAACATATGAAGGACTTCGACCTTCTCAACCCAAAAGACTAGTCTATTTAAGAAATCACAGACAAATTAACCACGTATCAGTTTTTTTTCAAGGAAAAAAAACATTTCCTCTATCTTTTCTTCTTGCTTTTTTTTCTGCGCGGGGTAAGCGACGTTCCCGTCGACGACGAGGCGCCTATGGTGACTTCGAGAATCTCCAGATCTGCCGGCTGCCCAGTCCTTCGGAGGTGCTCATAGGGGTAGGGCTTGCGTGCACGTGTGTTCATAGGGGTGAGTGTGCGTGCGTGTTGTGAGCGTCTGCGTTGTACTGTGTAATTCTCAAAAAAAAAAAAAAGACCATGCCCCATTATTGTCCATAATAAAAACACAATTCATTATTGTCCATAATAAAAGCACAATTTTTGCCGTCTCAGTGCCGACATGGACAAGCAGCACCATCAAAACCTTATTGTTGAGTTCCTATGGCCGCATCAGAAACCACCGTGGGTGCGGTACAGGCAGCAGCCATGGCAGCTTCGTATTGAGCACCAGCTTGGCAGCGCCATCTCCGCATGCCCTCGCGGACCTTCTCGCTGTCTTGGTCTTCACGGTCACGGAAGGTGTCGCGGTCCTCCATGGAATTCCTGATGCCGGCAATGAACAGCTCCCTCTTCCAGTCCTCCATGCGCGGGAGGTCCGAATGCCTCTAGACGAATTCCCAGCACTCCTGATCGATGGACGGCCGATTGACCAAATAAAGATCAAGCTTATCATGTCAGCTAGAGACTGTGACGACGCACGCACCAATATAAATGACGATATATACATACACCGCGGTCGACAGCAGGGATGGCGTGCGTCAGATGGGTCGGCACGCCGGCCATCTCCCCTGTCACGGTAGTCCACCTGCACCGCCCGCAGCATGTCCTCCTCCGGCGGCAGCACCACCTTGCCGGACAGCACCAGCGCGATCCACCTCGCCTGGGCCTCGAAGAGCCACGGCGCGAACACCTGCATTGGGATGCCGACGAACGACAGCGACGGCGCCAGCGCCGGCGGGAATGTGTGCTCGTACAGCGGACCGACGCGGTTGTCGCGGACGGTGACAAGTTCCCCGGTGTCTAGGAACGGCAACGAGTAGGTGTACCCCGTGCAATAGATCACCGTGTCAGCCACGACGTGGCAGCCGTCGGCGAACACCACCCGCCCGTCCTCGCACAGCCGGTCCACGTGCGGGTGTACCCGGATGCCGGCGTGGCTTGACAGCATCTTCGACACCATCGGCGACAGTGTTGTGGACGCCTCCACGGACCTCGCCGACAGGTGGACCTCCTTGGCGACGCCGCTGAGCTCCGTGGCAATGTCCAGGCCGCTCTCGCCGCAGCCGACCACCACCACCACCTCGTTGTGGAAGGGTTCCGGCTCCCGGTACGAGTGGCTGTGCAGCTGCCGGCGTCGCCACACGTCCATTCCTTGGATGCTTGGCAGTCTTGGCTGTGAGTAGTGACCACTGGCCACCACCACGGCGTCGAACACCTCCTCCAAACCCTCCTCCCGGCTTCCACGTGTACAGATGTCACCTTCCATTTGACGTCACCTTCCATGTCGATCCGCACGACCCTGGTGTTGAGCCTGATGGCGTCGGCGAGGCCAAACGCCTCGCAGAAGTCCTTGAGGTAGCAGTACACCTCGCGGTGTCCGGGGTAGCGGCGCGCGTCGCGGCCGGCGCCTGGCCTGGGCACGAACTGGAAGTCGGAGAAGCCCATGCACTCACGCGGGCTTATCACCCGCACTGACGCGTATATGCTGCTGTGCACCTTCACCGCGCATTGACTCCAAGGGGGTCGTCGCCGTCGGTCCTCGGGTCGTACAGCCACTGCCCACCGACGTCGCCGCTCTGCTCCATGACCGTCACGGCGTGGCCCTCGCGACGCAGCTCACGGGCCGCAGCCAGCCCCGACATGCCGGCACCGACGACGCACACCTCTTTCGGCTTGCAGCTACCCATAACGATCGACTACAAGGGTGAAGATTGAAGATCACTACGGAGTAGTAGGTATCCTTGCTGGCCATTGAATTCTAAAACATACATATGCGCGCAATGACACAGGAACATGTCAGCGATAGGAATGATTACAGCTTTTTCACCATATTTAGAGATATGACGGCAACGTTCTAGCTACTGAATATTGATTGATGTCAATATGATTGCGCATCATCCATTTAATATATCGATATTCATTGGTTCATATGTTACTTTCCATATTGCACTTTTAGTCGTTTGTTGCTGGACTATATCGGGTTGTATTATTAACTTGCTTTTTAATTTCCATGTGCCTTAAACGTGACTTGTATTCTTTTTCTTGACTCTAGGCATGGGCAGTGGTTGGTGTGCTTTTTCAACAACAATGAACAAAAGGGTACTAAATGGAAAGTGATTCATCAGGTTGGTTTGTGCCGGCCACTTCTAGATCAGCACGTGAGTGAGTTCTGCACTTTTAAAGAACAACACAAAAGTACCAAAAAATATGTTGGCATGAGTCGAAATTCCCAAGATTAACCAGCATTGATGTTACCACCGTCAATTTAATAAAACTGGTATTATACAGTTATTCCATGACTTCTACTCTGACAACATGGATGTTAGCAGATTGAACTATGGGATTATCACCCTTCTACCAAAAAAAGGCTGATGCTTCAGTCATTGAGCAATACAGGCCGATCTTCCTTCTCAATTGTCCATACAGACTTTGACACTATCAGAATTGAACAAGTTGCCAACAATCTTATACATCAAAACCAAACAGCTTTCATGAAAGGGAGAAACATAATGAATGGTATAATGATCCTTCATGAATTTCTCCGTGACACAAAAAAGAAGAAGTCACCTGGTATAATCTTGAAGCTAGACTTCGAGAAGGCTTATGACAAAGTGAACAGGAAATTTCTTTTTGAATGTCATAAAGCAAGAGGATTTTGTGATAAATGGTGCTCTTGGATTCAGAAAGTGGTATCAGGTGGGACTATTAGTGTCAAACTGAATGATCTAATCGGTCCTTATATTAAAAGCTACAAGGGAGTGAGACAGGGGGATCCCTTATCCCCCATTTTGTTTAATTTTGTAGGTGATGGACTTTCCAGGATGATTATGAAAGCCCAAGCTAATGACATGACATGTGGTTTAATTGATCACATAATAGAAAAGGGGGTTGCAGTGTTATAGTATGTTGATGACACAAACATATGTCTTAAACATGACATTGTTGGAGCTAGAAATCTCAAAATGCTTTTATATCTGTATGAGCTCATGCCCGGTTTAAAAATAAACATTAATAAGAGTGAAATCTTTACTATAAATGATGAGGGAGATCTAGGTCCCATGTATGCTGACATATTCAATTGTGAGATGTGAATGTTCCCCATTAAATATCTGGGAGTTCATGTGAGGCTTCATGTTATTGACTAGCTTCCACTGTTGTGATAAGAGTAGCAAAAAACATGATAACTAGAAAGGTGGGTCCATGTCTGTAGCTAGGAGGAAGACTTTGATGGATTCAAGCTTAAGCAAAGGTCCTATTTATCACATGTCAACTTACCTTCAAGCGAAAACATATTGTGGCTAAACCGGATAAAAATATGAGATCCTTCTTTTGGCAAGGAGGAAGTAGTAAGAAAAAATTACCACCTTGTGAAGTGGACCAAAATTTATAGGAGCAAAAAGAAAGGAGGACTAGGAATAAAAGATATTAGAAAATGAATCTAACACTACTACAGAATGGAACTTCCGTGGCGGGCATTTTTTCGATTTTCCGTGGCGGGCATTGGGTCCCCGCCACGGAGCTAGGGTCACGGAAATGATTAACCGGGCGGACTTTAACAATGCCCGCCACGGAAAATAGAGATAACCGGGCGGTCTTCTTACAATGCCCGCCATGGTAAATAAAATAAAAAAATAAAAAAAGAAAATCCAATCTGAAACCCTAACGGGCCCGGATCTGGGCCTCCGGCCCGTTAGGGTTTCGTGTCCCGCCGCCACGAGCCAGATCGCGCCGCCGCCGGACGCGCCTTGGATCCGGCCCGAGCTAGGGTCGCCGCCGCCGGGATCCGGCACCGGAGGCCGGATCCGCCGTTGTCGCCACGCGCCACGCCGCCACGAGCCACGCCGCCGCCGGGAGGAGGAAGGAGGGAGGCCGGCCGCGCGCGCCGGAGGGAGGCCGAAGAAGGGGAGGGAGGCCGCGCCGCCACAGATCCCGAGCCACCGCCGCCGGAGACGCCCGCCCGATCCGTGCCTCCCGCCGCCCCGTTGACACATTTTAACGTATACTTTTAATTGTCAACTAAACATGAAAAAAGGACTAAAATATAATTAGATAATCTTATTAGGGGTTTATACTAATGATTTCCATGAGTTTTGGTAAAGTTGTGATTTGCGGGGACTTAACAGAAAACGATAATTCGTAGAACGCAATCCAACTCCTAACGAAGTCTAGAAGGCTCCTAATACACCCGACGTGAACGAAAACTTAACACCCAAGAAAACATCATCTAGAAGACTCCAGAAGCCACGACGCTGTCGCGACCCGGGTGGGGACCCACCCCTCGGGCCGGCCGGCCTCCCCGTCGGGAGGCCGCTGGCCCGGCACCTCGCCAAGTTAGCCTCGCCTCCGCAATGTTCGTCCACCGCCTAAGACGCAATCTAATCCGGGCCGTTTAATGTCGGCCCGATCCGAAGGCGACGGTGGAGTACGAAGTTGTAATCAAATCCAACACTGGTACCTCCTTCGACTATATAAGCAACCCCAAGGCGCCCCCAAGAGACATCATCTCCTCATTAGCTATCGACAGAGAAAAATCTAGGGTTTCATATTAGAAGAGAGAGAGGTCCCTCTAGTTGTCTAGTTCATCTAGTTCTAGTTCTAGTTCTAGTTCTTCTAGTTCATCTAGTTGTAAGATCAAGAAGAGAGATGAGGAGAAAGCTGAGATCCGGACACGCCGGATCTTCATCATCATTGTACTTCTCGCTGCAACAAGTTCGCCTTCAGCAATCTCCGTGTTCTTCATTTATTATTTCTATTTATTCTATTTAATTACTTTCAGTTCTTACTTTACTATATTTACTGGATCTCCGCTCGTATTGAGTGCTCTAGTTATCGTACGTGGCTAGAGTAGTAATCGATAGTGTAGACGTGGTGTCTAGACTAGAGTTTACCTGAGTTTGCGCCCAATCCCACGGTTAGTTGTGGTAGCCCTGGGGGTGACAAAACCTGCGTGTCTTTGTATTCCACCACGTTCGGGTTGGTGATATGTAGAGCTTTTTTAGGCGGCCTTCCCCGATCACCCTTTCCCGCCTTTTTTCGAGGATCGACGGTACCGTTGTTCGACGTAAGTAAAGTAGAGTGAGCCTTTTGATCATATAGATCTCATTAGAATACTTAGAAAACTTAACCCTCTCTTCCCACATCATTACCATTATTATCTTAGGACGTTCTAAACCTTTCTAGTACACTTCACGCTCCCCGTGGAAAATCGATACTGAATACTCCCGGGTCAAAGCTACATCGGTATCCGTGCGCTTGCGGATTTCTCTGTTCGCGTTAATTGACACCAACAAGCTTTCGCGCCGTTGTCGGGAAATCGGTAGTCGTGCTAGTTAGAACCACGATTGTCCTTTTTACCTTTTTTCCCTTCTACCTTTCTTTCCTTTTTACCCCTACCTATACCATATGGATTTCACTCCTATCATTAAATTCTTTGCTCCAAAGGGCTTACATGTTGGAGCCTCCATCATCTTCACACCCTATTCTTACAGATGGCTATGAGCTTCGCCCTACTCTTATAGCCATGGTTCGAGCAATCCTTCTCTCGGGTTAGCACATGAAGATCCATACACCCACCTTAGAGATTTTGAGCGCTTGTGTTCTTGCAGAATATTCCCGGCATGACACAAGAGACCATTAAATAGAAATTATTTCCGTTCTCCTTGAGGGAAGAGCGAGAAAATGGTATGCTCACTCAGAGGAAACGTAAATGGAGATTGGGATGAACTTCGAGACAAATTTTGTCTTGCCTTCTTTCCTCTTTATAAAATCGCTGACCTTAGAATAGAAGTTCTTACATTTAGACAAAAAGAGAAGGAGACTCTAGGAGCAGCCTGGGCTAGATTCACAAGCCTTACCAATTCGGCCCAAACCTTTCCTTGCCCCGACCATGTCCCGCTCTATCACTTTTATCGCGGTCTTAACAAGGAAGTCGCTCTGATCTCGACATCACTTCAGAGGATCATTCTCACATAAACTAGTTAGTGAGGGAAAAGCCATTCTTGAGAAAATCCTTGACAACACTCCCTACACTAACGTTTTTGATGAGTTACCCGAAGAAGAAGTCGAGCCAAGCCTCGAACAACAAGAGGAGACACACAAACCAAATCTAAAATTCCTATAATATCTTCTAAAGATTTGGTTGCCATAGAATCTCCTACTATGGAAACACATCACACTCTAAACACTTTAGAGAGTGATAAATCCCATCCTTCCATCGAGGTTGATCTTTTTAAAAATTCTAGGAATGCCTCGAATTTATCATTTAGAATGCATCCACCTAAGAGACCTCCAAGTGAATATATTTCAAATTCTTTTAAGGAGGAGTCTCTTAGAAAATGTTCTCGCTCCTACAAAGGATATCGGGAGGAATTCTATGATGGCATGTCTAGTGATGCCATAGAAGGAGAGCCAAGCTACCTAGAAGACGATCTTATTTTTTCTCCCCTTTCATGCCTAGACAAGATTACATATTCGAACCCATTTTCGTGACCCATCCTTAACCCCGATGAATCCTTGTACTCTCTTTCCCTTGAGATCCTTGAGGGCCCTAAAAAATTCATCAAGGCAACCTAAATATAGGAGCCATCAAGACCACCAGGAAGACCAAGAAGAGCGACAACAATGGCTAGAGGATAATAAAGAGTTATATGCTACAGCCGTTGAATGGATGGACGAGACCTTAGATGAGATCGACCTGAGAGACACCACTCCAAGAGAAACTTTAGATATCTATGACAAATCAACCTTGGAGTTTGAGAAGAAGGATGACATCAATGAGCATGGAAGCTACTACATAGACACTTCATCTAGTTCATGCTCACATGAGAAACTTCCCGAACTACCTAGTCTCTCTAGTCTAAAGAAGACAACAACCCCTCGTGCTCTTGCCTCCTATAGATTTTGAGAGGGTGATTGTAGATGCGCTCATCTATAATAAATATTCTAGATCTCGTGGTCATGAATCTTGATATAGGTGGTGTTGAAGGGGAGACCACTTCACTATCTTAAGTAGCTTTCAAAAGGTTTCCTAAGGACGAGCTTGTGTCCTAAAATAAGAATTCTTGAGATAGAACATGAGTCTTTACTTTTCCTTGTGATATGAGTATATAAATATACATGTGAAAATATTCCTTCTGGGTATTTCGTCACTAATCATTATAGGATTGGAGCTAAAAGAATCTTTTGTTGGACTAACCCCTCGTAGGAAATAAGACACTCTCAAATAAGCTTGGGGAGGTCCTGAGATGAGCTCACACTGAGATGAAGCAAGACACAAGGACTTCTACAAGATGTTCCAAATACCATCATGCTCTAAATATTAAAGGTAACATCTTGAGGTAAGTCATAGAACCTTCTCTTTATCATGGCTTACTCATAAAGTCAAACATGTTAGAGTTACAACTTTGCTTGATTCTATCTGATGATCTCAACATGTTTAGCTCTATAATTTGTTCTTCACACCACTCACTTGATCACTCATCATTCATGTTACAATTTTAAATGCTACTTTCATGCTTGGTGTCTGATCTTGTCACCTTTGTCATAAATAAATAGAACACATGATGTTACCATGTGCCCAAGGATAGAGTAAGATGAATAAAGTTTTGGTTCTATTGGTGTTTTCCCACCAATAGAGCCCATGCACTTGATCTCTACCTTGTCTATGCAAGCAGGACACACTTTGCACAAAATGTGGAGGAGTCTGTCACTTCTCCAAAATTCCACAAGTGAATGTCCCGACCTACGACATGCACACACACGAGCAAGGAACATGGGTGATGCCATCCTACTAGGAGATGCAACTGTCAAGATCGAGGAAGCACTCAAGGAGTGATCAAGCAAGATTTGAAGGACCAAGAGGGGTTGACACCTCCTCAATTGTCTACCTCACTCCAACATCGCTAAGAGACTAGATGAATACCTAGCTTGGGGGAGGGCATCCTCCATTTATCAAGCCCAAGAAGAACAAGACGCGGAGACGCTACCCGAAGAAGTAAGCATGGGGAAAGAAAGAATCATCACCTACTAAAGAGGACAACAAGAGTACACCTTCGAAGACCTACCGCTACCAGCGCCACCAACCGAACAAACACCATCGGCTACCTCATCTACGCCACTCGTCGAGATCATTGAAGACATCATACCAGACATGACATTCCGACGAGGCGGCGCGAGATGACAAAGACGCCATGGGAGTAAGTACTCAAAACTCTCATCAAGAGGTAACTCGATATTTATCTCGCATATTTATTTTCTCGCAAAGCATATTTAAATTAGCATACTTCCTTTAGCATATTTACTTTCCTACACCTGCATTAGAAAAGACCATAAATATGTTGTTGCATTTGCATCTGTTTATCTTTAAGCCCCATGTAAGCACTCCTTACTGTGGTGGCACAAAAATAAAAATATAAAAAAATATTGCATTCATATGTTTTTGCATCATCATCCTTTTTGCATAGGAAAATTTTCAAAAATATGTGGGCACATGAAGGTCCATGCTTTTATAGAAAAACCCCAAAAAGAAGTGAGCACATGAAGGCTCACAACATGTTCCTAGAATTTGTTCCTTCGGGTATGTGGAATTAATATTTGCAGGGAGAATATTTAAGGAAGACCCGAAGACGAACAAGCTCCAAGGAGGAATCAAAGGACTATTTCAAGATCCAGCTTGGGGGAGAGCACCCCCCAGTTATCACGATAAGTATCACTATCCTATCCATTTTAATATTAGCTAGTTATATATGTTTGCTTTGCTAGATTTAATTGGTCATAATTAGAGTCTTAGTTTGTTAGAGTCTGAATAAATGCTTTGAGTCTCGCTAGTTGGCTTTTCTCTTTAATGATCTTGTTGGCATATGCTTGGAAATGATGAATAGTTGCTCCACCATAATTCCTCTTAAAGTGTTTACATTTCGGACTTAGATTCTCCTAAAGCTTTAACTGCTTAATTTGCTCTAAAACCCAACACCTGGGGAAGCACATGCTTAATCCGAGTCTTAGCATTGAAGGATAAAGATACATGAAAAGTTGAGTCATTGTTTATCATATTCCTAGAGATACTTGATTCCCCGGTTTTATCTTTGAAAATTATAAAATATTATATGATGAGTTCCTTAGTTATGACCCTTAAGAGTTTATCATTCACATCAAGATCATCACACTCCACCAAATACGCCGCTTCTAAATTAGAAGCACGCTTCCCCATACTCCATCACCGCTAAGCTATAATTAAAAATAAACTCTTGCAATCTTTGATATGTCTCTCTCAATGTTTTTATGCCAAATAGAGGCCGGGCTACATTCAAAAAAAAAGAGAGAGAAAGAGAAAAGAAAAAATAAATATTTTAGAGAGAAAAGTGAGACGAGAGAGGGAGAGTAACGGACAAAAGTTATACTAGGCGAGAAGGGCCTACCTCCCTAATAATAAAAAAAATATATATCTAGAGATGAATAATGGACACGTGTCCGAGGGTGAGTAGGGCCCACATCTCTAAGGAGAGAGAAAAAATGGACACAAGTCCGGGCAAAAGCCCACCTCTCCAAGAATGGACAGCCCAGTGTCTTAGCAATTTTTAGAAAGAGAGATATGGTCCAAGAGGCTTGAGAAGAAAAAATACTAGAAAAGGCTAAGGGCTATTTACTACCTTTCATCCTCATCCACTTCACCACTATCATCCCACTATGTATGTCCTACCACATGTGTAATTCCACTACCATCATCTACTTAAGAGGGTCATACATAGGATCTCCGAAGTTTCTTTTGAAAAATATTGCAAAACCCCGGATGATAGTTGATCAAAGAGCTTGAGACATGGTACTTAACTTGATTGTTCTGTCTTTTAATTGCTTATGATTCGTGAAAAGGCTACGCCCATGGTAAGAGGTATGAGAGAGCAATCTTATTGAGAGGAGAAATTATTTTCTCGATAACCACAAGTATTTCTGAGGAATGAAAGCGTAGTAGCAACTCCCGATCCTACTATAGCATATAGCTTTGCTAGGGACAAGCAAAGGGTAAGCTTGGGGAGCTTGTTGACACATTTTAACGTATACTTTTAATTGTCAACTAAACATGAAAAAGGACTAAAATATAATTAGATAATCTTATTAGGGTTTATACTAATGATTTCCATGAGTTTTGGTAAAGTTGTGATTTGCGGGGGACTTAACAGAAAACGCATGCAATTCGTGAACGCAATCCAACTCCTGAACGAAGTCTAGAAGGCTCGAATACACCCGACGTGAACGCGAAACTTAACACCCAAGAAAACATCATCTAGAAGACTCCGAAGCCACGACGCGTCGGGACCCGTGGTGGGACCCACCACGGGCCGCCGGCCTCCCCCGTCGGGCCGCTCGGCCCGCCCCTCGCCAAGTCAGCCTCGCCTCGCAATGTTCGTCCATCGCCTCTAAGACGCAATCTAATCCGGCCGCTTAATGTCGGTCCGATCCGGGCGCGACGGTGGAGTACGAAGTTGTAATCAAATCCAACACTGGTACCTCCTTCGACTATATAAGCAACCCCAAGGCGCCCCCAAGAGACATCATCTCCTCATTAGCTATCGACAGAGAAAAAATCTAGGGTTTCATATTAGAAGAGAGAGAGGTCCCTCTAGTTGTCTAGTTCATCTAGTTCTAGTTCTAGTTCTAGTTCTTCTAGTTCATCTAGTTGTAAGATCAAGAAGAGAGGCGAGGAGAAAGCCGGAGATCCGGACCGTCGGATCTTCATCATCATTGTACTTCTCGCTGCAACAAGTTCGCCTTCAAAGAATCTCCGTGTTCTTCATTTATTATTTCTATTTATTCTATTTAATTACTTTCAGTTCTTACTTTACTATATTTACCGGATCTCCGCCGTATTGAGTGCTCTAGTTATCGTGACGTGGCTAGAGTAGTAATCGATAGTGTAGACGTGGTGTCTAGACTAGAGTTTACCCGAGTTTGCCCAATCCCACGGTTAGTTGTGGTAGCCCTGGGGTGACAAAATGTCCGGTCTTTGTATTCCACCACGTTCGGGTTGGTGATACGTAGAGCTTTTTTGGCGGCCTTCCCGATCACCCTTTCCCAGCCTTTTCGAGGATCGGACGGTACCATTGTTCGACGTAAGTAAAGTAGAGTGAGCCTTTGATCATATAGATCTCATTAGAATACTTAGAAAACTTAACCCTCTCTTCCCACATCATTACCATTATTATCTTAGGACGTTCTAAACCTTTCTAGTACACTTCACGCCCCCGTGGAAAATCGATACTGAATACTCCCGGGTGAAAGCTACATCGGGTATCCATGCGCTTTGCGGATTTCTCCGCTCGCGTTAATTGACACCAACACCGCCGGGGGCGAGGGAGGTGCGCCGCGGCGGAGATCCGTGCCTCTCCGCTGACCTCCTCGCCGGATCCACGCGCGCCACCGCCGATCCGGCCCAAGGCGGAAACGCCACGCCGGGCGGCCGGATCCTCGCCGGCTCCACGCGCGCCGTCGGCCGGAGCAACTCGCCGCCCCTTTGCCCGGCACGCTGCGGTGAGGGTCGCCGCCCATCCTAGCACGCTGTGGTGAGGGTCGCCGCCGCCGTGGTGCTGCAGGTGAGGGGGCGGCGCGACGGGAAGGAGAGGAAGGGGAGGGGGGCGCGACGGGAAGGTGGGAGAGGGAGGGGGCCGGGCGACGGAGGGAGGGAGAGAGGGGTGAGGGAGAGAAGTGAAGTGTTGGTATATATATTTCGGCCACGATTTTTCCGGGCGGGCATTGTTAAAACCGCCACGGTTAATCGATTAACCGTGGGCGACTTTTTATCAATGCCCGCCACGGTTAATACCTATTAACCGTGGCGGTTATTTTACAATGCCCGCCACGGTTAATCAATAACCATGGCGGGCATTCCCCGGCCGGGGGCTGCCACGCCAACTATTTTTCGCGGCGGTTTTCTAAATGCCCGCCATGGAAAATAAAAAAATAAACACCATGCAAGTTCAATTTTGTAGTAGTGTAAGTCTTTTATGCAACTGGTTGTGGAAACTTGACAAAGAAATGGGGCTATGGCAAGATATTATCACATTCAAATATCTGAAAAAAAGAGTCCATCTCTAATGTGAAACAAAGGCAAACTGACTCTCCAATGTGGAAAGACCTATTAAAAATAAAAGAAATTTATTTATTTGGGAGGAAAATGATCATTGGTAATGGTGAAAATACTCTTTTCAACATTTGTTCGAAATGACACTACAACCGAATATTACAGTTGCTAAAGTGTTAAAGAACAAAGACTCTATAACCTTCTCTAGATGGTTAGTTGATATCTAGGAACAATGATGGAATCAAATCTTATATGATAATAGTACAATTCAACTGAATAATTCTGAGGACCAAGTGATCCGGAGATTTGGGCCTAAGAAGAGTTTCTCTGTCAAATCTATATATGAGATATTGACCACAAATGATAGTGGTTTCTACCATAGTAGGATCTAGAAAGGATTTATTTCTGCTAAGATAAAAATATTTCTTTGGTTAATGCTGAATAATGCAATCGTGACTAAAGATGTTATGATAAAGAGAAATTGGCAGGGAGAACCTAGCCTAGCTGTTATTTCTGTGAGTCTGATGAAAATCTTCAACATCTATTCTTTGACTGTAATATAGCTAGAGTGGTATCGGCTACTTTTGCAACCTATTTAGGTGCTAATGACATTCCTTCTTCTTTTGATCAATGCTGGAGGTGGTATGAGAAATGGATTCATGATAATAAAAATAGAACACTTTAGGTGTTGGAGCTATATGTTGGGCAATTTGGAAAGCTCGTAATAAGGCTTGTTTTGAAGGCAAAAATATTCAGACACCATTGTCGATCATTTGTCATGCATGTGCTTTAATGAAGTATTGGGCAGGGCTGTATTCGGAGGAGGAGAAAAACATGATCAGAAATGGAGTTGATGCCATGCTGAGGATTGCTACAAAGCTGCTAAATGAGAAGAACAAGAGCAATGCCCTAGCTCTGCAAGACAAGGTGCATGATGAACCTGGTGGCCAGAACTGATGAAGCCGAAGACCCGGAGCGATGAAGAACTACCGTGCTAGGATTAAGGGAGTCTTTTGTTAGATGCTGATACGGGCGCTAGGGTGATGCCTGTTAAAACGCTTGTCTCATAACTCCTCTTATGTTTTTTCTAGTTATTTGGATCTGTTTCAAAGTTGGTTTGTAATAGGCCTCGAGTAATAGGTCTTGATCAAGTACGTTTAGACGCGTACTGGTAGTGTACTGTTCCCTTAGTTGTTCTTCTAGCATCTTGGTTTGATCTGTGCTGTCTGAAACATTCTCTTGAATGGTTGTATTTCCGTTATGTCATAATGGAAATGGGGATGCCCTTGGTTCAAAAAAAAATCAATAAAACTGGTTGTGAAAGTTACATAGTGGATGGTGGTGTATAGTAGTGAAGGAGACTACATCAACCATGAAGGCCACGAAAAAGATTTGGTTTCAAAAGGGAAGTGAGAAGTTGGGTTACATATCTTTAGGGACTCAAATTCCCCTTTGTTAGGTAACTTGATTTCCATTCATGCAATTTCAATTAGCATTTTATTCCTACTTTTTCTTAAGTTTGCATGAGCATGTTCAAAATTCTTATTTTACATGCACTGGCATATCATATTTTTGGTAGGTGTCATGGGTTCACTTCCGTGTCATTTTGGTGGCCTAAGCACTAAAGACACAAAAGGCTTACCCTAGTTCAAGTGCCTAAGGCCTTCGTCCCAGCAGTAGTGCATGTTGAGATATTAGGTAATTTCCGCATTAATTCTATAAAATAAATCATGATAAATAGATCTACTAGATAAAGCATGTCAAGCATACTAGCATAGCATAAACGCATTACACTCGATCATAGCATAGCATAAACGCATATCATAGATCATAACGAGATTCAACAACAAATAGGATAGTATGATCATAGCAATGTAAGCACAACTAGCACACCGGATAGATTGGATAGATTGTACATGATTAACATGAAGATTATATCTGTAGAATACCCGGGCCGACGTTGAGGACAACGTAATGGAGAGGTTCCCAAAGCAATGCCGAGGTCCTCCAGTCATTTGTCGCCGCTCGCCGATCGGCAGTACTGCTAAAGAAGTCGAAGAAGTTGTCGATGAAGATGGCGCTGGGGCGGTCCTCGCGCGTGTGCTTCCCTAAGATGAGCCGTGACGAAGATCGGGAGCAAATCGCCTGAAGAGCGCTTCCCAAAAACCTTATTCGTCTTCTCTCGGTGCGGGATCGCAAAGACGGCAGTTTTGGAGACCTGCTCGCCCGATTGCGTTGCACGCGAACAAATGGGCGGAGACTTGGCGACGACGGCGCAGTAGTGAGAAGAGGAAAAATACTATTTTATTACTTTAGGATTTTCTAATTGAATCTCCCAATTGTAGTTATATTGTGTCAATTCCCACGACGCTTGGTACAAATATATAGGAAGGAAAACTATCCAAAAACCATATTATAGGCTTTTTCTTGATTTAACTATGACTGTTTTTCACGTCGTGCTGAGACTAGAAAAGTTTTCTAGTGCTCATTTTAAGAGATGGCAAGTTAAGGCCATGCTCGCTAGAGGCTAAAATGTTCTGGATTACTGTTGGATCACCTTAGGGAAATATCTCTAGAGATAAGAGAAGATTCCAGGGAGACAACACTATCTTTAGAAGAACAATCCTAAATAGTCTTGCTAGTCATCTAGAAGATGCAAACTTGCACTTCTAAGATGAAAAGGCATTGTGGGATCAACTGAATGCAACCATTGGTACATCTGAGTTGTACATTATGGAGAGCTTTCATGACTACAAGATGGTTGCTAACTAATCTATAGTCAAGCAAGCACATGAGGTTCAACACATGGCAAGAGAACTTGAACTCCTTAAGTATGTCATACCCGATGAGTTTGTAGCCGGATGCAATATTGCTAAGTTGCCTTCTTCATGGAAGAGCTTCGGCACAATTCTTAAACACAAGAGACGAGAAAATATCGGGTTGTAAACCTGATAGCATCTCTTGATGTTGAGAAAAAGATTCGTAAAGAATACTATTGATAAGGGGAACAAGAGCCATTCCAAAGAATAATTTTGTGCGTAAAAAAATCTACATGGCAAGAACAAAGGGAATAAATCTTTCAATGCCAAATTAACAACTACCTTTGAGAAGAATAAAAATAATGATGAGGTGCTTTGCTTCACTTGTGGATAGCTTACTCACTTTTCCAATGGGAATAATAAGAATGTCAACCTCGTGACTATTAGCAATGCGATGAGGAGTACAATAATGTTCCAACTGTACTATTGATATTTCAATCACCAAGTTGGTGGGTTGATACAGGTGCTAATATTCATGTGTGTGCTGACATCTCTTTGTTTTCTTCTTATAAAGAGCTACAAGGTTCTTCTGTCCTAAAGGGAATGGGTCACATGCTTCGCTCGTGGCGTTGGCACGGTAGATCTGAAGTTTACTTCGGGGAAAATTGTGCAAACGATGAAGAACGTGCAGCATGTCCCTACTATTCGCAAGAACCTTTTTAGTGTTTCCCTTCTTTTAAGAGATAGGTTTAAGGTAGTGATAGAGTCTAATAAAGTAGTTATGTCTAAGACTGGACAGTTTATTGGTAAAGGTTATGACTGCGGTGGCTTGCTCTGCGTAAGTTTGGTAGATTTTTGTAATAAGTCAGTGAATTATATTTGTGGCACAATAAATGATAGTTCAAGTGTTTGACATTCTCGTTTATGTCATGTGAATTTTGGGTTTGATGCCACATTTATCTAGCTTGCGGTTAATTCTAGATTTCACCATTGTCAAGGGTTCTAAGTGTCATAGTTGTGTGCAATCTAAGCAACCTCGAAAGCCTCACAAGGCAGCGGAGGAGAGACACTTGACACCACTAGAGCTCATACATTCTGATCTATGCGAGATGAATGGTGTGTTGACTAAAGGTGGAAAGAGATATTTCATAACATTAATTGATGATGCTTCTATATATTGCTATATTTACTTGTTGAAAACTAAAGATGAGGCATTAGACTACTTTAAAACCTTTAAGGCTGAAGTTGAAAATCAACTAGAAAGAAAGATTAAACGCCTAAGGTCGATCGTGGTGGTGAATATTTTCCTATAACATTTGATGAGTTTTGTACGGAACATGGTATTATTCATGAGAGGACACCTCCCTATTCGCCTGAATCCAATGAGGTTGACAAGAGAAAAAAATCACACGATGATCGACTTTGTGAACGCCATGTTAGACACTGCTGGGTTTATCTAAAGGCATGGTGGGGGAAGCTATATTGACCGCAAGTCATGTCCTCGAATAGAATTTCAAACGAAATAAAGAGACGACACCATACAAGGTATGAGTTGGAAGGCAACCATCACTTTCATACTTGGCGACGTGGGGATGCTTGGCGAAAGTCAATGTTCCAATTAATAAGAAGCGTAAGCTTGGACCAAAGACGGTAGATTGTGTCTTTCTTGGATATGCTCACAACAAAGATTGCCTATCGATTTTTAGTAGTAAAATCTGAAGTTCTGATATGCATGTTGATACTATCTTTGAATCCCGTGCTGCTACATTTTTTTGAGAACATATTTCCTGTGAAAGATATGTGTAGCAATGCTAAGTTTTCTAATGAATTAGCTCCTAATATTACTATACCTATCGAGTCTCCCGTTGAGTCGTTTGAGCAACCATTTGAGGAGGATGACAATGAAGTTCTTGTGAGGAACAAGAGAGAAAGGATTGCAAAATCTTTTGGTGATGATTTCATTATGTACCATGTGGATGATACTCCCACATCTATTTCGTAGGCATATATATGCATCTCCGGATGCGATGATTGGAAAGAAGTCGTCAGAGTGAGATGGACTCGATTCTTTCTAATGGAACTTGGGAGCTCTCTCAACTACCTTTTGGTTATAAACCAATTGGTTGTAAGTGGGTGTTCAAGAAGAAGCTTAGACCTGATGGTACTATTGACAAGTATAAGGCTCGGCTTGTGGCTAAGGGCTACACTCAAAAGGAAGGAGAAGATTTCTTTGATACTTACTCATCTGTTGCTAGAATGACCACTATTCAAACACTACTATCCTTGGCTGCCTCATATGGTCTAATCATTCATCAAATGGATATGAAGACAGCTTTTTCTTAATTGAGAGTTGGATGAGGACATCTATATGGATCAGCCTGATGGGTTTGTAGTAAAAGGTGAAGGGCAGAAGGTGTGTAAATTATTAAAATCTTTGTATGGCTTGAAACAAGCACCTAAACAATGGCATGAGAAGTTTGACACTACATTAACTAGTCTTTGGCTATATTGTTAATGAAGGCGATAGGTGTGTGTATTATCGACATGGTTGGGGTGAATTTGTTATATTATGTTTATATGTTGATGATATTCTAATCTTTGGTACAAACATGGATGTTATAAATGAGGTCAAGTCTTTCTTGTCAAAGAATTTTGATATAAAATATCTAGGAGAGGCTGATATAATTCTAAACATTAAGCTTATTAAGGAAGAGAGTGGGATTACTTTATCGCAATCTCACTATGTTGAGAAGGTCCCGAGCCATTTTGGCTTTATGGATAGAAAGCCTTCTCCAACACCTTATGATCCTAGTGTGACATTGCGAAAGAATAAGAAGCGTACTAGAGATCAACTCAAGTACTCTCATTGTTGGTTGACTCATGTATCTAGCGAATGCAAACTGCACCCGATATTTCTTTTCTTTGTGAGCAAGTTGAGTAGGTATATGTCCAACCCGGGTGATAATCATTGGCATGTACTAGAAAGGTTCTTGTGCTATCTTAAAGGTACAATGAGCTATGGAATTCACTTTTAAGGGCACCCACTGTGCTAAAGAGATATAGTGATGCTTAACCGGATTTCGATATTGCTCAAATCTACGCCACAAGTGGGTATGTATTTACACTTGGAGGTGGCGCAGATGTCATGGAGATCTTGTAAACAGATTATTTTGACTAAGTCAACCATGGAAGCAGAACTTCTTGCTTTAGATACAAAGATCTACAGAGGCGAGAGTGTCATAAGTGAGCTCTTATCCGACTTGCCGGTGGTTGAAAACCAAAGACCGCTATCCTTATAAATTGTGATAATCAAACTATGATCACTAAGGTGAATAGTGCTAAGGATAATTCAAAGTCAACAAGATACGTTAAAAGACGTTTGAAATCTATCGAAATTGAGATACTCCAGAGTAATAATTGTATCTTATATATAGACAGATAAAAAAACCTGGCGAGATCCCTTTACAAAAGGACGATCATGTTATGTGATAGAAATTGCATCTAGGGAGATGGGTATGAGACCCATATGAGTTTACAAATAGTAGTAACCCAACCTTTTTGATCGGAGATCCCGTGACTAAGGACCCGGGAAGAACAAGCTATTGGTAAACCGAGGAGAGTAAAATAATAAACCCTCTCTATGTGAAGATGCAATACTCTCAAGAGCAAAGAGGCTATGTATGGTAGGTTGGCGTGAATGCCTTAATATGTCCTATTGAATTATAAGTAAAGATGTTGTCCTACATAGCATTCTTGAAAGGGCATACATATATGAGTTTGACTGTTAAACGTCGTAGTCTATGAGATTTGGGTGATCTCTAGTAAGATCATGAAGAGACTAAGGAGTATGATGTATATGCTCCACCCACGGAGAAAGGCTACTTGGCAACCAAGTACTAGTTTGACTTTGAGCAAAACTTATTCACACAAAACTTGCAATTCAAGGCGTAGTCCATTGTTCAAGTTGTGGATGAGTAGAACTTGAAGCTCTTGGTGGAAGTTCAACTTAACAGATCTCACTTTGAAACACTAGTATATAAAATAGTAGTGAGATAAGGAAAATATCTATACTGGGCAGTTGAGATCCGGTGGTAGGGGATTGTTAGAATTTATATATAAATAGTTCCCCTAAAATTCATATGAAGAAATTCTGATAAATCTCAAAGGCCCAATATTTGTGTTCCCTAATGAGCTTTATTATTTCAACCCATGAGTAAAGGTGAGAGGTGCAATATCAATTAGTACCATATTGCTAGTTGATGTTGAGGTAGGGAGTTTTTCCTCCCTATATATTTGTACCAAGCCTCACGAATTGACACAATATAACAACTACAATTGGGAGTTTCAATTAGAAAATCCTAAAGTAGTAAAATAGTATTTTCCTCTTCTCACTATTTGCGCCGCCATCGCCAAGTCTCCAGCCCGTTTTTTGCGTGCACCAAAGAACCGGGCGAGCAGGTCTCCCGAACCGCCGTCTTTGCGATCCTGCACCGAGAAAGACGAATAAGGTTTTTGGGAAGCGCTCGCACGACGACGCGCTCCCGATCTTCGTCACGGCTCGTCTTCCGGGGAAGGACATGCGGAGGACCGTCCCCAGCGCCGTTTTCATCGACAACTTCTTCGACTTCTTCAGCAAATTTGCCGATCGACGACGACAATGACAACGACCGAGAACCTCTCCATTACGTTGTCCTCAACGCCAGCCAGGTATTCTCAAGATCCAATCTTCATGTTAATTATGTACAATCCATCCAATCTATCCGGTGTGCTAGTTGTGCTTACACCTGTTGCTATGACCATACTATGCTATTTGTTGTTGAATCTTGTTATGATCTATGATATGCGTTTATGCTATGCTATGATCAGTGTAATACGCTTATGCTATGCTAGTATGCTTGACATGCTTTATCTAGTAGATCTATTTATCATGATTTATTTTATAAAATTAATCTGAAATTGCCTAATATCTCAATAGTGCACGTGCTATTTGTGGTATAATGCTCAATCAGACAATCACGTTGTTATAAGAGAGAGAGAGAGAGAGAGTAGGTGGGTACCAACGCTAATGATATAGACTTAGATAGTTCAATATCAGATCTGATCCCCTACGCGAGGTCCGGCCACGCTTTTATAGTCTTGAGGATGCTGGGAGCACATGGAAGCTTAGTTACCGGGAGTCATTATGGTTTGGTTCGATCTTCAGATGGCACTTGGCAGTGGCACCGAGCGTAGTTCCTCTGGCGTCTGTTGCACATTAAGGACGTGACATACTGCTTGCGGGTCGTCTAGGCATATCTAGGCAATGGGCGATACGCAACAAGGTCAGTCCCCGCCTTTATATGCCAGCCTGGGAGCACAAGGAAGCCTACTAACTGGGAGTCGTTACGCGCGGTTTGGTTCGATATTTGGTTGGCAGTGGCACCGAGTGATATTTTTGGATTTTCCCCTTTTTAAAAATATTTTTTTTACAAAAATCTCCTGCGAAACTTTCGCTGAAAATAAAAAAAAAAAAAAACTCAACGTTTTAGGATAGCATGCCGAGGTCTGTGGCTCGACGCACTCTGACACGACAGCGAGGTATACCAGGTTAGCAACAACCCAGGTTGCCACACATCCACCGTGGCACCTGAGTCCATAAAGGCCGGCGAGGTGTCATGCCACGCCAAGCCACATGCCTCGGCGTTGTATGACAGCACACCTAGCTTTTGGTATAGTGGGCTGGTGGCAGTCTATTGACGGAGCCCAAGGCCTCGGCATAGAGTCAATTAATGCCAAGCCACGGTCCTCGGCACGGCCGACTCAACGCACTTAATCCGCGCCGCGGCTACCTTCTTTCCTGTAACACTCCAGAAGAAAACATAACAATCCTCCAGAGAGTTATCACACTTCAGCACAAAAAAGACCATTACAAAGGAGTACATGAAAGCAACAATAATCATAGAGGATGAATACAAATAAACTTTACCAATCACTAACGTAGCATAACTTGACCATCTGAAAAATGATCCAAAGAAAACACACAAGAGACACTCCAACTAATCCATGGTTAAAATCATCATTATTATTATTACAACACATTTGTCCTGAATATATGTATAACTCAAAGGTGACGTGCATGCGGGCTGCTACTCCCATTCCAAGCATTCATCTTCCAAGTTGTAGCACCTGGGAAAGGAAAAACATGTGAGGTTTATGGAAAACCTGAGCAAGAAAACTATCTTAACCAAGTTATTTAAATCACCATATAGTTAAGCATCATAAGCATCATGTTTAAGTAGCATAGTAAAAGATCCACCAATGAGTACATCAAGATAAAAGATACATCAATTAGTCCATATCGCATTTAATATACTTCACAATGTATCAGAAATAATACAATGCGATGCAAATTAATGTGAATGGTGCAATGCAATGCATGACAAAACTTCTACCCACACATCCCAAGGAGAGAGAGTGAGGGCTGCAACCACATCACTCATGAACGTGCATTGCTGTAGCGGTACTTACCACACAAATTTGTCTACGCTTTCTTCAAATGCACGTCAATGAGCTTCATAATTCAACATTAGCTCCACAAGATAAATATTCATAATACTTCAAAGTAAGAAAATAACTTCAAGGTGCTAATTATATTGCAAGTGTGAGATGTCAAAATTATGTGGATGTAATTCAAACAACCAAGCTAAAGCATGTGGACCACATCGCCACGTTTACTTTGTCTGCATCGAAGATCTAAAGTGAGACCTAAGAATGATCCGAAGGTGCACCACCTGACCACAAGCATATGCCACTACCAATTTCATCACACAAATAAATTAAGAAAGCAAGATACACCATAAAACATCCCAACCCCGCTATTTAGATATTTATCGCCTTACTACCGATCGTAACAGCAGCACTAATCCTTATCTTTTTCATAGACAAAAACCATACTATAGTAAATTCCCAAAATCTACTAGATCATAGAACATTCATTTATCTATAACTTTGGTATTATGAAATTTGGCATAAGAAGTCTAGAAAATAGCATAAGCATCTTCACATCTTAAGTGAATTTTCTGTCGTCAAAATAGGACAACAACCTTGTAAAATTCAAAACCGGAGATATATCTGTTTGGCTGTGCATTTTATATGCTAAAATGAAAATTGACATTTTATGGAAGTTCAAATTTATTAAAAGAAGTCTAAAAATACGTGGTAGGCGGGGCATCGAATGCCTTAACGCTAAGAAAAAAATTAGTGATTTCAATAAATCAATTTTAACTAATATAACTATTTGTTTCACTGTATTGTTAATCACTATTGGTTCATGTGTGGGCCCGATAATGATCAATGAAGGTGGAGACTAGTTGTCGTCCGCCATGGAAACGTAGCCCAGAATTTGAAGCACAACCGTCATGGGAAACGCAGTGGTGAAAACGTAGCCCAGAATTTGAAGCACAACTGTCATGGGAAACGCAGTGCCAGCAGAGTGATCGTGGTGAATTCCAATCGGTGATTGTGCAAATTCCAACGGTTGTGTTGATGGCGCCGCTCGGTGGGGAAGTGAACAGCCGGCTAACCCACTATTTAAGCACGACCTCGATCATGACATTCATCCTTTCTAGTACTCTAATCCAGACACATTCACTTTGCAATCAACAACACCTTGGATGTCTCAGGCTCAGGATCGAACAAGCATATCAAGAAGGAGCTGGCAGCGGAAGAGGGCTCGAGAATTAAACAAGCGCACAAGGGAGGAGGTGGAGGACCCGTGGTCAACCATGAGGTCACCCGCCCCTAAGCCGGACCTGTAACACCCGAAATTTTGCATGAGTTTAAAATAGGCAATTTGATTTAATTATACAATTTTGTGATGCGTTGAATATAGTTAAATAAATTTTTTGTGAAATTAAAATCCAACATAAGATCTAGACACATGTATGTGCACTCATATTATCTAAAATTGTATGTTCACTCATGCCGAGGCATTTGTTATTTTGTGATGTTTGGATTTTGCCGAAACTGTAACTTATTTGAAATTCATTTGCAAATTCAATTGAAAAGCTATTCAAATAATTTGAAAAGGAGTTTTTCCTCTCTTTTTCTTTTGCTTGGCTTTCGGCCCAATGGCCTGAGTCACGGCCGAGTGGCATTTGTCCGGGGTCTGTGTGGCTATTTCCAACCAGTCCAGCCCGAGGCCCTTGGCCTTTCTTTTTTGCCCGCATGGCAAGCCCAAGCGCTGCCATTTCCTTTCTGGTCCGCGAGCCTTGAAGCAGGCCCAGCTCGGCCACCTCGCGAGGACCTACCTGCCCAGCGTGGCATCTCCTTCCCCTTGCTTTGGTCGAGTTCGACTCGACACCGACCCGTGCGTGCTCCGCGTCCAAATCCCGCGGACCAGTTAAGGATGTATGTGTGCCTCTACGTTGCGGCACAAAGGCATCATTCCTATGCAACCAATCGGAGGGATCGTCGGGGCCATCATTTTCCATTATTGTCGTTAATCCACTTTCAAAAACCACAGCTTCACATATGAACATGACTTTAGGAGCATGATATATTATTATATTAGTCAATGGAAGAAATGCATTATAATACACGTATCTGTCACCTGTGGGCGCGGTTGCTGGAAGTATGTTTTCTTCAATGCCTTGACTGGCAAGAGGTGCCGTGCTGTTACTTTGCGATTCAGCCTTCTTCCATGCTCGATATTGACGTTGGTACTCACGGTCTCTCCTTCTAATCGCTTCTAACTGCTAGACGGTCATATCAGCTCTCCTCTTTCGTTGTTGCGCGCTCATTCCGCCCATGGAGACGTTACCTTCGCCACGCATGCTGTACTGCCTATTGTGGTTGCGGTGCCAATGCCATCTTGTGTGTTTTCCGCATGCGCAATTGGTTGGATATTTTCCTTGTTCAACATACTTGATGAGCTTTCGCCAATCTCATCATGTGTTGTGCCTGCAATTTTTTGTCAGAATTAGTAATATTTCTTAGACTTTAAAAATAGGACGATAAATCTATATTTATCTAGTGTGAATAATGAATTATACCAGAAGAGTTATTGTTTTGGGATTCCGCCTTCCTCCTTTCGCGGTACTGACGTTGGTACTCACGTTGTCTCCTCCTTGCCTCTTCCCTTTGTTCGTGGGACATCTGAGCCCGATGATTCCGTTGCCGCCGGGCCGGATCTATACAAGTTAACGGGTGTTTTCATGAACATAAAACACTCAATGGAAGTGTTATATACACAGTCTGGTAACATACCTGCGATGTTGGTGATATCAGCCAATGCATTGTGTGTATCTCTCGGCGTAGACATTTTGTTACTTTATGAAGTAGCGGTCTAACTTGATATCACCTAACTGAAGAAAGTCATAAAGTTACGGATAGAAAATTAGCAGAAACAAATCTGTGTGTAATACACACAAACAAAATCAACATAGAATTCAGTAGAATCCCTCGGAGACCCGATTTAAATCACACACCACAGCTACAGATGGGAGCTCGAGCCAAACCAAACCACAAAGGATGGAACACCTGCAGCTGAGAGCCCGCGATTAAACAAAATTACGAGCTCAGAAATAATACAACACCTTGACTGAGCGAATTCTTTCAATGATCAATGTAGTGATGATGACTGAACACGTTCAGCTATTCAATTCTATTGAACTAAAAACATTCATTACCTAGGAAAAAAAAGTAGTGATCAGTGCTTGAAAAAAAAAAAAAAACTGTCTACGCATTCATAATCCCAACATTGTATATATCCATGCATGGCGTGCTCGTGTGGGGTTGTGCAAGGTGGCACTTTCCAGCACGGGCATTGTACTCCAATAAAAAAAAAATCAGTTCAGCATTGCAATGCATACCCTATGAAAAGTTTTGCAGCCGCTTCGATCTCGTCAAGTTAATTAAGTCATTGAAATAGTAGATAGAAAAAGAATAAAGAAACAACCTAGCTAGGATATCAAGATCGTATACGTGAACGTGATGCACTGATGCGTTGCTAAACCTGTTACTCTTCAGCAGATGACGGCAGCGTGCTTCTCTTCCTCACTGCCTCCTCTTGGTCAGATGGGCTTTGTTCCATCAGTGCGCGGAGAGACGGCATCACGGCGAGAAGTTGCTGTCAATTGATCCTGGCAACAGTGGCGCCTACTCTGCCCTTTCCAACGTGTATTCTGCCTGTGGGAGGTGGAATGATGCAGCAAGGATCTGGAAGCTGAGGAAGGATAAAGCAGTGAAGAAGGAGACCGGTTTCAGCTGGACTCATGTACAAAGCAAGGTTCACGTCTTTGGAGCAGACGACTTCCTTCATCCACAGAGGGATGCAATCTACAAGAAGGCCGCTGAAATTTGGTGAACACATGGATAAAAGAATGGCTATCAAGATCATATACGTGAACGTGATGCGCTGATGCGTTGCTAAACCTGCTACTCTTCAGCAGATGACGGCAGCGTGCTTCTCTTCCTCACAGCTTCCTCTTGGTCAGATCGTCTTTGTTCCGTCAGTGAGTCATGGAGGAACTGCTTCGATCTCGGAAGATCTGGAACGTGGGACGTCGCTTGACTCTGACTTCAACTGATACGGCAGTTTGGGCCAGCAGATTCACGGAATCATGGTCGCGAGCACAACGACGTGTAAAGGTCGCGGTCGACAGCTAGCACCGCCTTGGTCGCGCGAGATGAGCGCCGCGACGGACGGCCGGCACCGCGACGGACGGCAGCCAGCGACGAACGTGCAAATCGGATCGGGGAATTGAATGAAGGAAGGAAGGGCGAGATCATCAGCTGCATAACGTACACGTCAAAGCAGGCCCTGATGCGCCGGCGGTGATGCCGCCACTGCCTGCAGGATCGGGCACGACCATGGTGAGGTTGTGCCGCTGTGGGGAGGCGATATCACCACGATGGTCGCCCAGAGCTGATCGGCCGCGGAGGATAACCGCAGCGCTCGCCGGTTAGAGCTTCGTCGAAATTTCTTTTGTTCAATTTTTTTTGTCGCCGTGATTTCCGTGGATTCGGCCGCAGCGTGGACGTTGGACTCTTGCGGCGTGGGCGTCGGGGTCTCACCCTGTAAGACCTGTGGACAAACTTTGAATCCTAGCTCTTGGTTGGGAGATCCAACGGATGACGGTGCTTGTTCCAAAAATAGAAACAACTGTGCCCTCATCGGATCAGTCGCGACTGTGGACAAACTTTGAATCCTAGCTCTTGGTTGGGAGATAGTAGAGATCCGTGAGCGCCGTCCCTCTACAGCGCCCGCAACCCTAATTTTCTGCCGCCGGCAAGCCCGAGCTCAATTCGTCAAAGCCGTGCTGTAAACCAATTACCGAGCTTTGCATCGCTTTGCGAAATCTCGTAGCCTTTCTAATATTTTTCCTCACAATTTTGTCCTTTAATCTCGCGCCGGACTTGCAGCTCCATTGCCGACCGCCTCGTTGAGCCGCGCGCCGCCTCCAAGCTGCTCTGGTTCCCTCTTTGCCCTAGGTGAGATCTCCATCACCTAAGCTTTCTCTCGCTTCAAGCCGCGTCGAAAACGATGGCCTGTAGCGCCGTATCGAGGTGTTTCGGTACCGTTCAAATTTCGTTGGATTCGTAATTCCGTAATCTAGGTGTTTTGGTACTGTTCAGTAGGTTTTCCAATCTTTAAATTTCGTAGGCATACTTAATTCATTATTTTATTCTTGTGAAACTTGAGAAATTCATATCTTCATCGCTTTAAATCCGATTTTGGTGATCTTTACGCCGATGTGATCGTAGCAATGCATAGATTAGTTTTATACACTTTTGAACTTGTTTTCTTACTGGTGGTGTACCGCTCTAATTGTATCTCCTTGTTTGCTTCGTGTGTGCTTGCTCGGATGGTTGTTTCGTGTTGCTTGATGTTTGAGAATAGTCGGTGAGCAATTCGGGAGTGGCCAGGAGATCTTCTACGAGCAAGACTAGCAATACTCGGGTATTTCTTATCGTATTTGACATGATCATATAACTTAATAAATGTGTATGCCATAAACGTTAAAATGATTGTTAGTAACATGGGGATTTGTCCGCTTTTAGCGAACTCGGGTATTACAAAGACAGCTATGGAGGTTATATGGCTCGACATTAGTTCCCTAAAGACCATTTTTCTAGCAACATTGGAGGAAGTGCCGAATTGGATATAGTATGCCTCCTATCCCGTAATATGTGAGTATAGGCTACGAGTTATGTGCCACATAGGAATGGTGGGTTCTATGTCTGACGACTTAGCGCCCCAACTTGTTAGACGAACCTTTGGGGGGCCTCTTAGTGGTTGCTGGTGCGTGGACCTTATAAACCCTTGCATTCGGGAATCGCGACTCATAGTGAAAGTGTACACCTCTGCACATAATTTGATAAACCATTATACTAGCCTTGCTCAAGGTCACGGGTGGCCTTGGAACCATAGCATTAAGTATGATGACTAGTGTTTATTAATCATTCATGTTTATCGCTTTTATGCTTTACATTACTTATATTACGATGATCATGGTTCATGGGTATGTAACTCGCCTTGCTATTTTGCTAAGTACGTTTGTACTTACCCTAGCTGTATATCACATCAATAGATCAAGGCTGGAATGAGGACTATAGTGATGACTACCATGATGAGTACTAGGCTTGGTGTCAACCAGTCAACCAGTCCCTATGTTGGAATTGTTGCGCGTGTGCCTTCATAACTATTGTTACTATTTGTTTAAGATTTTGTAATGAATATTATTCGATTTGGTATAGCACTGAGATGATACTTGACATTCCAGGTTGTACATAAGATTTTTTTGCTTCCACTTTTGTCCTTAAATTTTGGTGTGATGCCATGGAGGTTGTGGCGGAAAGGCTGGAGGAAGCGGCCAATTCTAATGACCGTGGCATGCAAGAGATCATCGGGAGGGATTTTACCCTCGATTGTCTTAAGCCTGCCTTCAGTCAGCTCAAAGAGAGGGCAATGACTTTCTTCCAAAGGTGAAAAAACCTCTAGACGAGAAGATCAATCAACTGCGTCCCGAAATTGTCGTGAGTTGGCCCATATCCTCTTCAAGGCCTTATCGCCAAGATGGCCAACAAAGATGACGCCAGCAAGGTGGAGGAGGAGGACGAGGATGACGCCAGGGAGGAGGAGGAGGAGGACAAGGACTAGGCCGTCCGCCGCCTTCTCTTAATGTTGTGTGTTGCTCCCTCTGTCCCAGATTCTGTTTCGTTTTCACTTCAAGAGCAATTAAAAATTAAACACGTAAAAACAGTTGGTATTTTAATATCTATACGATGGTTAAAATAAATATCATTTAAGTTTGATTTGAATCTAAACTTGAGCACCGTTCAATGTAAAATTGGTCAAAAACGAACCATTAACTGTTGGTTGTGGGGCCTCAAACCCGGGATTGGGTGCCTTGGAAAACGCAGTCGCCGTTGAGTGCCGAGGAAACGGTCATTGGCCGTAGTCGGTTGCTCTTTGACCGACGAGGAGCCGTCGCTTGGGAAGCCGCGGGTGAGTCCTAGTTATACGTGCACGCACATCCCCTGTCAACACTGACTTCTCTCCTATAATCCCCATTCACCGGGTCGCTGACACGACCGATGATCGACATGGCTGCTAACCACTAGGGGAGATGAAGTTCACCGTGGGCGCCCCAGCCCACCCTCAACAAGCTCAATAGCCTGGCCAACGGTTGGCCCGCCAAGGGTGAATCTGCCCTTGGAGGAGAAGGACAACTTCTACACCATCCAAATCGACTCCCGGCCGATATCCTCGCCGAGGAGATACCAGCCAAATTAAAGAAGATGGAGGAGGAGGCCAGGGAAGCCGACCGCCAGGCAGCCGGCCAGGCAGGCAGCCAAGAAGGCGGGTTAGGTTCTTCTTATGTTAATTTATCAATTGTCTTATTTATGTAAATTTGTAAGCTACTATATTTTTTGATTTGTGTGGTTTGTTAATGAATCGATCGTTTATTAATTTGATGCATGTCAATCTTCTTTCCAGTTGTTTGTTCTATTGTTTCCTTGTCTATCCATTTAATATGATGCGTGTCAATCTTGATATCGCTGCTGATTTTTATTTCAAACCCGACAGTCATCCGTGTTCTTGTATGTTTTAGTGAACCGGGCCGCTTCTTAATCTGATGTGTGTCAATCTTCTTTCTCTATCGGTTGTTTTACTCGTTCTTGATCTTGAAATCGCTACCGGCTAGAAAAGCGACCGCGGCCTAAACCATTTTCTTTTTATTTTTATCAATTATCTAGTATTTTTATGTGTTTGTATGGTACTATATATTATCATCCGATGAATGAATCGTTTGTTATTCTGATGTGCGTCAATCTTCTTTTTCTATCATTTGTTTTACTATGCCTTTGTCTTGAAATCGCTATCGGTTCTTATTTAAACCGGCAGTGATCTGTGGTCCATCGACATCTAGTAGTGATCTAAATCTTCACTGCCGTTGTTGGTCGAGCCCATGAATTTTCTGATTTTTCCCGCTGAAACTAGTCATCACTGCCGGTGGACTGTATTCCGCAGTGATGCCAGCGGCAGTGATGAATGAATTTGTAACAGTGTACGTGTGCCATCATTTATTATCACATCAATTTGGAAACAGAAAACAATGAAATGCATTTCTTGCTAGACGTTATTTGACCTCCATCCTCTTGCTCCTTTGCTGTACGTGAGCGTGCACAGCCGACGACCCTGCCATTTATTTTATTATCTATACAATTGTTGATCCAGGCATAAATACATACAATGTACACACACGCGCTTTGGTCTGGTCTCGGAGGCCGGAATCATATTTCAGGGAATGTTCAACCCACCGTATGAGTCATAAATCTGACATATATATAGAGAGAACCAGAAAAAACAGGTGGTACAATGGTTTGTCTGTGTATGTTGTTTGGATCAATTATGAATACTATTGTGCACACACTGTTATGTTGCTATCTGTCAAAAACACATTAAACATAAATAACATATGAGATATTTATGCAAGGTATATTTGGAGATAGTATCAAGATACAATAGTTTAATGCAGGTATATGTATTGACAGCACGCACCACTCGAACATCTGGTCGGACATCGATCTTCTCTGCTTAGCTGTTAGATTGATGGATGTAGAATGAATTGGATTAATTTCAGGGAGAAGAATATATTTGCAAGAACAGTTAGTAAGGTTCTGGAATACAGACAAAGAAGAGAAGATACAGCAAGTTTCAGAGTTGATTTCATCTCATTATTTTTTTTGAAAAATGATTTCATCTCATTCGCTTACAATCGTTCTTCTTTTTATACACTGCATGCGCCCAACAAACCTAACCACGACAGCAACTTCTCACGTACTTCGCCGTCACAAGAACAACACGCTGAACAGCACGACACAATTAATTTGACGGCTACAACAGCAGAAGCCTTTCAGCCGCCTTCATCTACTTAGGGCACTCACAATGCTAGAAACTATCATGATTTCTATAGTCTTGGACATTGTGTCAATAAACTATCTTTCGCAGTGTATTTTTCTATCATGATATCACATGACCCACTTATCACTCTCACATATTGTCTTGGTTTACGTGAAGAATTGGTTTCTTAGTTAGACTTGGTTTCTTGTGTTTTTCCTCTCTCTCATCAATAAATACAGCGTCACATCAGCAAAGCAATAAATAGAGGGGTAATAAATGAGGATAGAAACTACGATAGAGTCTACATTGTGAGTGCTCTTATGTGTCTTACGTCAGAATGCCAGTGAGCACAGTGACGGCGATGGCCATCGCGATCTCGCTCTCCGTGTCCATCTACTGGAGCCTGTTGGATGGATGATTTCTTGGATAACAAAACACAGCTTCTGCTCAAGGCGTCCGCAATAATAGCTAGTGCTAGCTACATAGTCGGCCGATGTGGAGGTGAGAGACAATAACAAAGACTATTTTATATTATTGGACCCACATGCTCTTCTCACATATTCTTGGGTCACGTGAAATAGTGTAGTTATTTGCATGTAACTAGTGAATACTCTCTCTCCTACTTTTTCCTTGCCACGTCACATCTAGATAGCCAAATAACTAACCATTGGGGACGGCCTCATTGTTAACTAACGGTTTTTTTTTGAAAGATCCGGTTTCCTCGGCTTTGGTTATAATAAGAGGAATGGAGTTTACAAAGAACACGCGCAGAAGTTGCGCTGTCCCTCCCGCAGCAGATCACAGGTGAGGTAAACACCACGCACAAAAATGTGAGAGAGAACGATAACCCAAAGAAAAAAACAAGTCCGAGCACGTAAGGCCGTAGGTCATCGTTGCCCAAGACAAGCAAGGCGCAAGCGCAGCTTCGACTTCCAACCCTGTCCTCCCCGCGATTAAACCTAACCTAGTCCGGAGCCACAAATGACGCCTTCAGAAGGTTACCGCGGCACGATGCGCCGCCGTTGCTCGTCCAAGATGGACCGAAGTTTTCACTGTGGAAGAGCTAGGGATGCGACGCCCCCCCAACAGAAGAACGGCGCCGCAGCGCCGCCGTCGCCGCTTTCACCCAAAAAATCCCTAGCTCGACATCGCCATGAAACCAAAGATTCGCCTGCCGCTCGCGTGTCCACCGCCACACGCCAAAAATCGATTCCTTTGTCTTGACCACGGCTACGGCGTGCATCCGCCGCAAAGAGCCATGGTCAGCCGCCGTGGCTAAGGCCATCGAGGAGGGACAAAGAAAGAAGAAGGATCCGCCCCAACGCCTGCACAAACCCAAGCCGCCACCACGCGACGCCACCAGCCGCCACCGCAACGTCGCCGACCACCACCCGAAGCCGAACGGCCACGGGAGGCCAAGAAGAAGGCCAGCGATGGGTGCTGCCCCATGTCCTAGGACCGCCGATCCGGCCGCAAGGCCACCAAACCGACCGACCCACTTCGCCGCCGCCACTTCCATCTTGAAGGCGGCCCAGTCCCGTGTTGACACCTCGTTAAAGTATAATATTATAAGTTAATTAACATGAAATAAGGGCTCAAGTTAAAGACCAAACATAAGTCTAGGGGTCTAACTAACATAATTCCACGAGTTTTGGTATTCGTGTCGGTGCCACCGACAGACAACCGATATACCATGAGAGTAAAGAGCAGGACTTGAAGTCTTGTTCGGAGGACTCTAAATGTCGAATCCTCGCCGAAAGGTAAGTCGGTAAGTTATCAATAAAATCCTTGCATTGCATAGTTATTTTTTCCATATCATATTTATCTTTTTCAGTATTTTATATTTTACATTTGAAAACAACAAAAATATTTTGAGCTTTGTTTTGAGAAAACCTTTAAGCCCCATGCTAATATCCTGCAGGCTTAACACCTTTAGGCTATCTCAATGTGGTGGCATAAAAAAAATAATAAAGATAAAGAATTTATGTATAAGCTATTGTTTAACTTATCTTGCATATAAAATAAAATAAAAAAAAAAATTTGAAAAATGAAAATGTAAATATATCCCAGGCAACTTAAAGCAATGTGGCTAACCTCTAATGCTTAATCAAGTTCCACTAGCTTTGTTGTCTATTTGAGATCAGCAGATTTCAAGAGGAGAAGAGATATGTTTGGCGCCATCCTTGTTGCCAACTACCTCAACTTCTACATCATTGAAGATTACACTCCAATCTAGCTTGGGGAGTGCAACCCCAGCTTATCCGTATAAGTATCCTATTATCTATTTATATTATTATTTTTATTAGTTAAATATCTTGTTTGCTAGAAAGTTTGTTAAGAGTCTAATAGTTTAAAAAGTCTTTTGTTAGAGTGTGAATAAAAGGATCAAGAGAGAGTGCACACTAAAGTTTACTTTGCTCAACTAAAAGGAACCTTAAAATCTGCCAACATGGAGATGATGAATAGTTGCTCCGTTGTTATACTTTTCTAGTACCTAGCTTTCAAGCTTAATTTCTCTTGAGCTCCATTTGCAAAATTGATTTGATATTTACTCTAAACCTGAAACCTATGGGTTGCAAATGTTTGCTCTAAAAGTCTAGGTAATTGACGGATATAATATATGATAGTCCGAGCTACTATTTGATCTTACTCCTAGTGACACTAGATTTCTAGAGATTTATATTTCGAAAACTGAAAATGCACATGATAAGTTCCTGTGTGACAAGAGTGTGAACCTCCTACCACAGCCCATATATATATGCTTTTTAGATTAAGAAAACCTTTAAGATATATATATAGGTCTGTTTGCTTTACATTGAGTTTGTTCAATCTTTGTCGAATTCTTAGAAACTTGTCATACTCGATCATGTACACTCCACTTCATTCCACTCCACTATATTCCACTCCACTCGACTCCATACACATATGCTATTTCCATCCCGGAAGTACGCACCCACTACATATACATCCACCATATATATACCACTATCATTTCACTCTAGCCAGCAAAAATGTTCTACTCCTATCCTAGGAGAGAGCAACCAAAAATATTTCCTATACCCATCCACCCATTCATTGCTAGCCAACATCTTACAAAAGCTCCATTACATTTTTACCTCTCAAAAAGTTAGTACAAAAGAGATCCGGGTTGTAGATTAAAAAAAAAGAGAGAAAAAAAAAAGGAGATGAAAAATGGACAAAAGTCCTACTACGCAGTAGAGCCTACCTCCCTAAGAAAAAAAAAATAATAAAGATGAAAAATAGACAAGTGTCCGAGGGTGAGTAGAACCCACATCTTTAAAGAGAGGAAATAAAAGACAAAAGTCTAGGGTGAGTAGAGCCCACCTCTCTAAATAAAAGAAAGATAAAGAAAGAAAAAGATACAACCCAGGTTCTCTATAAAGTTTCCAAATCCAAAAGAGAGAAGATTCCTCAAGGAGCAAAAGTAAGATTTCCCCTCATCTATTCTATTCACTTCACTATACACCTTACTATGTTCTCTATATTCTATCCACCACACACATGCACCACTTGATCAGTGTGACTTGTAACTTTAGATCCATTGCTTGAATTTACAATATATGCTTAGTAAGTAAATAAATTATTTTCTCTTACCTATGAACTCCAGATACATATAAGCCTTAGATATAGGGTGAGAGAGAAGAAGGCATAGTGTGCTACTGCCTTAGCCAAAAATACTACATACTATGAGAGAAGGGCAACCACTATCTTATTACCTTAGAAAGGATCCACAAATACCACAAATGAGAGATTAGAGAGAGTCATACTTGAGGAACTTTGAGTTTTATTTGAAAACCAAAGAAAAACTCCGTAAGACAAATTTGATCAAAAGAGTTTGAGATTTAGTGTTCGACTTGACTGTTCTATCTTTCAATTACCCAAGATTGAAGAAAGAGATATAAAGCCCCTAAAGGTAAAAGGTAATTGGGTAAGTTAAAGTTTTAAAAAGTTTATCTATTCGAGAGAAAATTTTGTTTGAAAGCATGTGTACTTTTAAGGTATGATAGCGTTGCGGCAAACTCCCCGATCCAAGTAAGTAGTTTAATATCATGTGTCTTGCTAAGAGACTAGCAAGAGGTAAGCTTGGGGGAGCTTGTTGACACCTGTTAAAGTATAATATTATAAGTTAATTAACATGAAATAAGGGCTCAAGTTAAAGACCAAACATAAGTCTAGGGGTCTAACTAACATAATTCCACGAGTTTTGGTATTCGTGACTTTCCAGGGGACTTGATAGATAAATGCCGAGAAGAATGGAGAAAGTTCGAAATATACAAGACATATGAAGACAAGACTTAACCGTGAAGTAACTCAACCCTAAAAAGTGGACTAAAACATTCTAGAAGATACCGTGAGGACACCGGAAAAGACGGGAAGCCAAGGTGGCACTCCACCTGGCGCCGCCAGTGCCATGTAGGTCGGCCGCCAGTGGGCCGGCCATCGACCTCACATTTTTATGTCGGTTTACCACCGACCTTGAGGTTGTATCTACACCGCTTGTTGAAGGTCGGTTTGATCCAAGGGTTGACGCTCATCGCCAAGTACTATATAAGAAGACCAAATGACCCCCGGGCGATGACAATTTTCATTATCATACTCATTCATCAACTCATACCCATCTATTCCGGCCAAGTCTAGACCTAAGCCCTAGTTTATACTAGAAGTAATTAGCTATCTAGCTAGTTCTAGTTGAAGATCACGTTCATCTTGAGTTCCCGATAGTCAAGAAGTAGCAAGGATCATCGTTCTTGAGACTTCTCTCTTGTATTCGATCCGTAAGTACTCTTATATTTAGAATACAATTGTTATGGCTTTGATCTATATAATTATTATATTCTTATTGATATGTGTTTATGCTTGCTATGATTATATGTTTAGTTTAGTAAGATTGCTTTATATTTTATGCATGGAATTGTATAGCATCCAAATAGATGATCACTATGTGGGTGATAAGCAATGTGTAAACGTGGTGTTTATACAACGCTTATCCGCAATTGCACCCTATATTCCGGGCCGTGTGGTAGATCGCGGGAGTGACAAATCTGTTGAGTCCTTTGGAATCCACCCTCCGAATGTAGGACTAGTCGAAGTTTATTATTACGGTAATGATCAAGTTTCGTCCCTTGGTTGTTATTGGTAATGCTTGCCATGTGTAGAAGTAATCCAACCTTGCCATGATAACTAGATGTATTGCACTAATTGTAGTATTCATTTGACATATATGATTAGGAGTATCTTAGGAATATTCATTCTATTCTTTCTATAATATGTTAATAGCTTGTATGATACTAGTGGCATATGATTATCTTAGACTTGGGTATTTATCATTTATATATTTATCTTTATCCTCGTGACTTATCCTGTTGAGTAATGTTAGATGCATATGGCTACTCAGCATTACAAAACTGTAAGGTGGACCTCATAAATAAATCACAATATAAATCATTAGACATCCTTTTCTCTCTACTTTCCATAGACTCCCTTCCCCGTGGTAAAATATAAATACGATACCGGATTACTCCCGATGAAGTGCTACAATTGGTATTTCTATCCGCGGCGCTTGCGTATATCATGTTCAATCTTTTATCAAGGCCAATCAAGAATACCATGCCCCACATTTCTTTGAGCGTTATTGCTAGGGTGACAGACTAGTGTATAGGTAATGCCTAGAAATGAGTGGTATACCTTGAGTACATATCCCGGTGAGATTAACTCCACTATGGATAATGATGCTAAGTTACATCCCACTACTAACACCGCCTAACTCCGCTTTGTTGGATCATGAGGTTAATCCCATATCCAAACTAACATGATTAGATAGATATCCCATATATATTTCTTTCGCGTTCCTAATTGGGATCGTGTAAAAATATCAACACCCGGCCAGCAGCCGCCAAGGCCGTGAAGGGAGGGGTTAGGCGGAGGAGGCCATGCCGCCGCCCCCCATGCACCTCGCACGGACGGGCCGCTGCCGCCGCCGACCACCGGGCTGCCGCCCGTGCAGCCCGGCCGGCCAAAGGAAGCCGGCTGCCCGGCCACCGATCCGCCGTCGCCCGCCGGATCCGCCGTCCAGCCCACCGGATCGCCGCCACGCCCCCGGCGACCTTCGTTGCTCGTGCCCGCCGTCCGAAGACCGTAAGAGGAGGAGAACGGCGGAGAGGGAGAGGAAATCCGCCGCCACCCCTTTTGCGCCGTCGCGACACACCGGCCGGCGCCGCCACAACTGCTTTGACTATCCCGCGGAGGCCCACGCAGCCAGCGCAGGAGGAGGCCGCCGGGTCCTACAGCCGCAAGCCGCCGAGGAGGGAGATGCCCCCGCCGCCGCCATTCCGGCTGGCCGCCCGCCTTGCCGGCCACCAGCCCGGCGGCGGGGGCGGGGGAGGGGGGGGGAGGGCGGGATGGGGCGGCGCTGGCGGCTAGGGTTTGAGACCCGAGCCAGCCGCCGGGGGACGACGCTGGTCCGGCCGATGCTCCCGTGGTACCTCCCCTTGGACTCATAGAAAGGAGCAGTTCAGGGCCTGGCGATGCTTCTTTAACTAACGGTGTGAATGCCCATTGGTCGGGACGCCGTGCAAATTAAAGTATGCATGGGCCGTTGGACTAGTGAAATACTGTATCTATACCGTAATGGCACAGCTTCTTTCTATTTTTGGCACAAGCAACACCGTCCGACGGATCTCACAGCCAAGGGCTGGGATCGAAAGTTTGTCACACAGTCTTACACCCACGGTGACACCCCGACGCCCACGCCGCGCCCACGCCCATTCCGTGGAAATCACGGGAAAATAATTTAAACAAAAAAAACTTCGACGAACGACCTAGCGGCGTGCGCCTGTGGGGTGATCTAACCGCAAGATGGACTCTCGAGCCACGGTGATCCTCTTGGTCGCGGTGATCCTCATGGCGGCGATCGCGGGCGCTCCTCCCGACGGATATCGCGATTCGCGACGCTCCTCCCCGACGGGGCCTAGCGGCGATCACGCCGGTCCTCCCGACGAAGTCCGGGCGGCGATCTTTCCCGGCGGGCGCCTCTCGGCGCCGTGATTGCCTTGTGCACCTCGGGCGGGCTCGCCATCGACGACGACGCTCTAAACTTGACAACGTTCTCTGTCTGAAGTCTGAACCACCTTGACCTTTTGTTGCTTCAGGGCATCGCAACGGCATCTCCCCGGGCGCCGTGGTGACGACGCCGAGATCGCGCGGATCTTAGACCCTTAGTTGTTGATTGATGTTTGTCTCTCTGTGCAGAGGTCATTATTCCTTACGTCCAAGGCGCCCTAGCGGCGGAGGCTACGACGAATGCGCTCCGGACGACGAACTCTTCATTGTTGGCTTCGGTTCGTCCATGTTCTTAGGCACCATCGTCACATCCCTTGCGGATAAGCAATTCGTGCGCCCCTCCGCCTTCAGTCAATTTCGTTCTGTTTTGATGGATATGGCGACGAGGCTGATGAATTTTGGGTGCTCAGGGGATGGATGAGGGCGTCTGTCACCTACTGCATCTGCTGCATCCTCGGTTGTATCACCAAGCACTCCCACAGTACAAAATTCTGATGATTGGCCGCGTGCTTGGAGGCATTGCCACTTCGCTACAACTCTCCGCGTTTGAGTCAGGTCTCGTCGCATAGCACAACAAGGTAGCTGCCCATATCCCTCTCCCATGACCTGCTTTAATTTTAATCCTAATCAGCATCGTTTTCCCCATGAAAACATCTACTGTTAATTACATTTTGCTTCTGGTTTTGTGAACATCTGTTGCCAGTATTGGGTAGTAGAGATAATGTTTGGAGGAAAGTTTTGATGATGAGAGTGTAATGCATTGCAGAACAGAGTGCATCAGGAATTCAGGATCACTATGTTGCAGTCTTCTTATCACTTGCAGCAGTCCATTTATTTTTCTCTTTTGTTTTTCGATTTGAAGCCCCTTTTTGGCAGGTCTGGTGTTCCCATGCATGACCGGAACAAGCCAGTGATTAAAAATGTGGCTCAGTCCAATTAGAATTTTCATAATGATGGACGTCCTATTGATAATAATTAATACATTTTTGTACCAAATGTACAAGTACCATGAGAGCCCACTGCCTGCATATCAATGCATTGCACTGTTCTTTTTTTTTTCTTTTTTATTATTTTTCTAATAATAAGCCAAAATTGTTTTCTCTGTCCCTTTTGTTCTTGCTGAAAATGGGCAATTTTACACTGTTGTTGTACAGAAAGGATTTGGGCAAATGCGTTATCGTGAGTCTCGACTACAAGGCCATCTGCTGTTATTGACTCGACTCTCGAGCATGTGGTGTTGGTCTGCAATCAACTAATTTTTTTGTGTTGCTGGGTCGGCGCAGGCACAGAAGAGCAAGATCTGGGTGCCCTATGTCATGCTTAAGTGTCTGTTCGCTCTGCTAATCGGCATTGCTGAGCACTCTGTTCTTTGTTGTCATGTTATAATTAGCCATTTGTCTGTATAAAAGGATCACATGCCCTCATGGTTTAGGCTGAATAATTGCTAAAAGGTGGGGTGAGTAGCTTAATACAGATTCCAAGTTTACCCAGCAGGAGCTTCCAGCTTGCAAGCCGATTCTTACTCCAAAATTGTTGAGTTCAATAGTACAAATTTCTCTTGGTGTCATCAGCTTTCCTACATTAAACCCCCAAATGGTTGTGCCTGACTTCTTATGTTACACAGGTTGTTTCAGTAGTTCGTACACCAAACTCCAAAAATGCTACGAGCGGCACAAGTATGCCCAATATCCTTTCTGCTTGGTTTGAAATATAAGCTCCGTCATTTTGTTTATGTTGATTGTTTTCTATGCTCCAGGTTGTCGAGATCATAGATCAGTATGACGACGCATGTGACCCTGATGGTGCACAAGGAATTATTTGGGCAGACAAGGAGCACCTTCAGGTTTTGATGAGTGCTCAAGTTATGTTGAAAGTAAGGAAATTTGATATGGACCAAGCAAAGCAAACGGGGATTGATAGCTTCAGTGCCAGAGGGAGTATGGCACTGATATGATTGTGGAGGTTAATGTCTGAGCTTAGTCGTAAGAGAGTTTTTAATTTTGATTGTACATGCATTTATTCTTGTCTAACATTTTTCACTTTAATTGAGTTTGCCAATTTGAAGCTCCCAATATTAATTGCACATCCTCGTCAAGTTGAACATGACGAGTCGTGCAAACGAATATCTTCCCTGGAGATCTGTAAAGATCTGGAAGACATCGTTAAGGATTTAGGTTGAATGTAACTTAGATGGTTAATATGATAAATAATTTTACTAAGCCTTCCTATGCAAAAAGTGCTTCCCGGATTGTAACATGCTCAAATACATTCGTGTAAAGTCAAAGTAAAGCCGTAGCGTTAGCACGGGCATTATACTAGTTAATTAAGGATAAACAAAAGTTAGAGAAGAATTGGGTTTGGAGAGGAGCGGTTGAGTAATGCCTATCCAAAAGAACCCGTCACTAATTGGAAACTAACTCCTTACAAATAGTTATATCAAAACGTCATATTCTTCAAGTATTCTCGTAATCTCCTCAATCTGCCAGCTGACGTATGGAATAAATATAATAGGTGTAATTATTGATTCAGGCATAAACACATACAAGCACAAACAGTGAAATGCATTTCTGGCTTAGTTTGACCTCGATCCTCTTGCTCCTTTGCCGTGAGCGTGCACGAACAAGCACAACCGACGACCCCCTGCCATTTATTTTATTTATATATGATTCAGGCATAAATACATATGTGTTGGGCGCGCTGGGGTGGCCTGCTGCATGGTTTTTTTACTCCCGGCTGGAGAGTACAACCGGAATAAAGGTACCTTTACTCTCTGTTCAACTTCAACCGGGAGTAACCGCGTTTTTTGGGCTCGAGTAAAAGTCAGTTGTGTAGTAGTGTACATTATACACCTACATGCTTAGATCAGGTCGCGGAGCATATGAAATCATATTTCATGGCATCTTCAACCCACACACAACTGTATGAGACTCTAATCTGACATAGAGACAACCAAAAACACAGGTCGTACAATGGTTAATTTGTCCGTGTAAGTTAAAGATTAAACATAAATAACGTATGAGATATTTATACAGGGTATATATATATTTGGAGATACTATCAAGATACATAAGTACAATTCACGCAAAATCAAATTGATATATAGGATTCCTAGGCATGGGCTGCTTCCTCGTAGCATCACTTCAGAAATATTAGAAGTACAGAGAAAAATGAACTAAGAAATGACTAGACGCCCTTATCTCTTTCCCTTGAGATATTGTATTCATGTCCTTTGGCCATTATTCTATCTGTGAGGGCTCTCCCTTCCGTCTCCTCCCTAAGACGGAAGGCAGGAGTGCCCGTCAAGGAGCGGCGCAACCGAGACAAAAACTTTAGACCAACCGGAAAAAACTGCTTCCTGGTTGCATACATAACTGCATTTTATCGTGGGATGGAGGAGTACAAGTTATTATGAATTTACAACTGAGTAACAATACCATAGTGTAAGGTGCCACAAGACATAGTCACATTTTTTTTAGATAACGCAATATATATTATCCCAGCCTTCGTACTCACGAGTGAGTATTCAGAACATAATAAAACACACAAAGATGGCATCAATTCATCCATAACAATTCATTGGCAGCTTTTAAAGTTCGTCACCCGTACCGCTGCGCGCGCGCGTGTTCCCGTCGAACATGCATACCCTCGCGTCCTTGTAGACCTTTCCAGGCCTGCAGAAGTAGCCCTTATCCGGTGCACAGTGCGAGTCATGGGAGCATACACAGAGGCCTTCGATGGCACAGCCCTTCCTGACGATGCTGGGTCTGCCCTTGACGCCAAGCACCTGGTCACTCCACTCGCTGGAGAAGACCCCGTCCAGGTCGTACCTATCCTTGACCTTCAAGAACTCGCCGGCCCTTGGGTACTTGGCGATGACGCCATCGAACGCGAAGTTGCGGTTCTTGCCCCAGTGCGGGATGGCACCGTACTTGCGCAGCGCCATCTGGTCAATCTCGTCCACCAGGTCGGCGTGGCTGCGCAGCGCGCCCTCCGTGTGGCTCCGGTAGTAGGCGATGTCGAAGTCCACCGAGTCCTCGGCCTTCCCTAGGAACGCCGATGAGGCTCTAACATAGCGCATGAGCACGCCCAGCTTGGCCTCCAGCGCGCAGAAGACACGAGGGTTCAGGTCGCGGAGCCTCTGCATGTCGGCGATGAACGCCGCACCTTAGAGAGCTCGATGCTGAAGCCGGAATTGTAGTATAGCCCGCCTCGAAGGCGAGGGTCCCAAATGCAGCCTGCACCGTCATCCCTGGTGTCCAGGCATGAGCCGGAGGCCTGGATGTGGTGCTGGAAACCCACCACGGGGTACCCCGTGAAGGAGACGTTGTCATTGGTGAAGCCGAAAGCCTCCCGCTGCAGTGTCCACCTCAGGATTCGTGCCATCAGGCACCGTGCAGTGTCAGCGGCAGCGGATGTCGTCTCTTCCAGCCACACGTCTAGGAGCCTGGTAGCGACGACAAAAGGCTTGTCGCGGGGGCGGAAGCTTAAGTGGTTGTGGAGGCCGTCTCCTGGAGTGGAGACGTCGACGCGGTCGTCCTGGCGGTACACGACCTCTCGGTGGTAGGGCAGCCATAGCACGTCTCCGAACTCATGGAGACGACCCCAAACGGACACTTTCTCCGCCAAATCTGAGTCGTCACGGGTCACCATTGTCACTGACCGCTTGAATTGCAGCTCTAACGCAAGGGTTACCTGCATTGCATGCACACGATCATCTCAGAAAGTTAAAATATTATAACTAAGGATTTCTCTCGACATGCAAGCATGCCACCTCCACTAAGACCATGATATCCAAATGGCGGGCCCCACTATTTGAACTAACTAAAAATTGTTATAACTCACAAACCAAAAAAAAAAAAAAAAAATTCGATTACACCATTGAATTCGCTTTTAATAAATCCTTCAAAACAATATCTCATATGAAAATATTTTGATAAAATTACAGGCGAGACCCACTGATGGTAGTTGGTATAGAGTAAAGTAAGAAAAATAAAAAAAAAAAAAAAAAGAAAAAAATGAAAGAAAAAAGAATAGGAGGGTGATAGTAATATTCTAACTCATAGATATCTTATTCATACCCGCGACCACCCGTGGGAATCCACCAAGTTTTTAGAGGTGCTATGCCCTCCCTCAGTACCAAATTATTCGTCTTTTTTGACTCCTTAGAGGGCTATTTTTTTTTTTTTTTTTTTTTGAGAACTCATGGCAAAAGCAACTCGCCTGATTGTTTGCAAAAGGTTAGACACCTGTATAATAGCAATCCCCAACGTTTTATATTTACTTTGGAACTGGGGAGTTCCATTCACGTACATTCCCTTGTTGGAACTAGTCAAAACCTTCGACATATTGTTTTCTCATTTTGCAAAATGTATATAATTGACCCAATTGAAAAATACTAGCATCTAATAAAATGTAAGAAACATCAAAGGGTACAGAGACCAACCCCGCTGATTTTCTAATAGGGACGACTTTGATCATCCTGCTGATTTTTCTAGATTATTAAACCGCCGAAGTAAACAGTAGTAGCATACCTGAGAGATGACACCCAGCACGCCGAGGGAGACCTTTGCCGCATCCAGTTCAGGGTCGTCGGCGCCGAAGCTCCCCTGACCACGGCGGCCCCTGGCTAGCCGGGCGCCGGGCGTGACGATCCTCATCCCGACCACGTACTCATGGACGGCGCCCCTTTTCCCCACAGCGAGCTCCGGGGCACCGTGGCCAGTAGGCCACCGATGGTTATCCTGTTCAGTACGGCGAAAAAGCGGCAGCGCGAGCCCGGCCTCGGCGGCGACCTCGACAAGGTCCCTGAGGACCATGCCGCTCTCCACCGTCAGGAGCCGCCGGCCGGCGCCGACGCTACCGTGCGGTTGAGCCACCGGGTGCTGATGGCGACGTTGTTGTTGCCGTCCTGGCCGCCGCCCGGGCACGCGCGAGCTTGGTGAAGCTGTGGGAGTGCCTTGTGACGACCTTCGCCTTCCGCTTTGGCCGCGACTGCTGCCGCCACGGCTGCGACGAGCTCTGCCTCGGTGTGCGGGTAGACCGCGGCCGCCGCGTGGCAGACGGTGCGCGGTCCGGGAAGGAGCCGTGCTGCGTTGGTCACCGTGCAGCTGGACCTGGACGTGCCGTTGCTGTCGTCCGTGCAGGCGATCGGATCCCATTCTTCCCATGGAGATGGAGGTGGTGTGTTGCTGATGGCTGGGAGGAGGTAGATGGTGGCCGGAATGAGGAGGCATGCAGAAGCGAGGAGGATGAAGAAGACACCCATCATGAAGCGAAAAATGTGACCTCGATCGAACTCTGGCGACCTGAGTGAGCTTGTGTAGATCGTGTTGGCAGGGTCGTCGTTCGGTTGGGGCTTGTTGATCATAGTAAATGGTTGAATGGCTGCTACTGCTGTATTTCTTATTCCATAAGTCAGCTGGCGTATCGAGGAACGACGAATACTTTACTTGAAGAATATACTTCTCAACCTCTTCTCTAACCCCGATTCTGATCTGACTTGTTTATGGGGAACAATCTTCTTCTACAAACTAAACAGAACAATCTTCTTCTCAACCTCTTCTCTAAACCCAATTCATGAACCCACGTCACGTCATCCAAGGGTGTGATTGTAACGCCCCGGCATTTTGTCATCTTATTCTCCATCATAGATCATTTATCAAAAATTGCATATTTTAGAAAATAAGTTGACAAATCTATGATCACCCATATAGCGAGAAAGAACCTCCTATAGTCTCCCGTAGCCTCCAAACTAGGAGACATGACATGAATTCATGATTTAACCCTGCGCAGGTTTGTGTCACTTTACCCATGATTACCTTGACCAATTTTCCATCACACTTCCTTTGGTGTGACTCATGATCAAGATACCGTGACTTTCCCCACTTACGTATATTATATACATCCACATCTACACACGTGCGCTAATATAGGTGCCTGGCTGTACTTCATCGACAGCTGATTGGGGACTCTCCCCCAACCCTCTCCTCACATACCATAGGGAGTATATAACAACATTCATGGGTACTGGACTCGGCCTGGCCCAACCGGATTCATTTGTCGACACGGTCTATACGGCCCACACAATGAGTGAGAGGGGTGAGTCCTTATATATGCAAAGCCGTATGTAGAGGGAGCTCGACCCACCCAAGTTCATCATCACATTCCTTGAGCTCTCTCTACACCGAGTAATCCACTCTCATCAATTAACCATGATCCATCATCATCATCATCATCATCATCCATTCAATGTAGTTTAGAAAATAGATTTTGATGCAAGTATTTTGGAAATAGGTTTATATTTTATAAAAATCCATGTATCATCATCTACATGACTTGCCTGTCCTTCAAAAATCGCTGGGCGTTGTCGCCAGGCCATTAGGACCCGTGATATTTTGTACTGTAAATAATTATTTGTTGTGAATTGAATTCAAGAATTATTTAATATTGTATTCAACATAGGCTTTGTTTTTTTTTTTTTGAGTATAAATGTTTATAATCTACTTAGATAAGTTTTGTTTTAGGCATTATTTTATTTATATGTTTTTCTTTGGTTTTTAAATGGAACTATCATATCGTTTTTATTATATGATTGGTAAGTACTTTTGTACTCACTCTTGTTAACTCTCCCCTTCGGATGAAAAGAGATATGAGATATGCCAAGCTCATGATCGAAAAGGAAGTCACAGGAGAAACACATAATTTATAGTGTAATGTGAAGAGTTATGAGTATTCTTGTTTTAGGTAATATTTATTATATGCGTTTCCCTTAGTTGTAACAAATTTTTGTAAGGTACTAACTGTTATTCTGTTGCAACACTTTGATTAGGTCATTACTCAAGACGTTGGGTAATAATCCGAAAACCGGCATTTTTACCTTGGTAGTGAAAATGCGGGCGTTACAGTGATCCGGTAAGTGGATGTCTTGACGACGCAGAAACCATCAAACGGCCCTGACACAAATAACACATAGTAGCTCTTACGCGATCTGGGAAGGCTGACCCGGGAAACGCGTGGTTTATTTTTTAGGTCCATGGTTGTTGCACTGAGAGAAAAAAGATAATCATAGGATAACATGCACCATATTCAGCTCCAAAAATTTGATACAATACAAAGAGATCGTTAAATATTTTGTGAAAATGACACACAATATAAGTTGAAAATTTAATGATTCTACTTCTGGTGTAATGTCAACGACAAGCGTGATAACACCATGATGTACAGTTTATTTTGCGTCAAACTCTTTGGGCCCCTCTGCCTCCCCCGATTCTTTCTGCGTGCTGTTTCTAACTACCATTGATAGGTCAGTGGCCACAGAGATGGCATTTCCACTCTCAACGATTGACCGACGGCGCCTCTAAATGCCGCCGCTACATCAGTCCTGTACGTCAGGCGTATGCAAGAAGAACAACTTGGGCAATCTTAGTGGTCAGACAAAGAAAAATGAAACATATACATCAGCTCATCCTTGAAACGTACGTAGCAACTGAAACAACACGAAGCACCTAATTATTCTGAAGAGAGTTTTGGGAACGTTTTCATCTAGATGAAACCACCATTTACTAACACTAGTATAGTGCCCGTGGTAACGCCACGGCTTCATTTCAAGAAACACACATGAGAACATAGAAGTAACTACCCGTGCAAACGTTAGACACACTAACTAAAAGTATACATTTTCAAGTCAAGAAAAAAGCATATCAAAGAACACAATATCTAGTACTGCAGTGATAGAGAATTTTCATGGTGGGTGAAGACCAGTTACAGTTATAATTATGAACTATATGGCCCAATAAGGTGTTGAGCTCAAATATTTATCATTCCCCAATAGGGCAAGCCAGAATAAGCAACTACTAAAGTCATTTTTCATATCCGAATGGTTCTTTCTTGAGATGACCTAACAAGGAAAATGTTGTGCTTTTCTGTGCCCATCGTCACAGATAAAGAGAAGTCTAAACTTCTTGTTGGAGGGAGGCCGGAACGTGCCCACCCCCTACGGTCGCCCAAGAAACCGGAACTAGAGGTGGCGCGAAGAAGAGCGAGGATTCGGCCCCAAGGGCCGAATGTTTTTTAGATTCGGATCCTAGCATGCCGCGAATCCGAGGATGAAGGGGTGAAACCCGGAAGGCGGGAATTTCGTAGATCACGGACGAAGACGGAAGCATTCGGCTAGGACAGGCTGGCGAACGCCCGTCCGCCAAGCGCCCGTTTGTGAGAAGCGACAACAAGCGGGCGAAGAGCGCGAACTATCGGCCTGATGGCCGAATGTTGAGGCTTCCGCTCTAAGGCGGTCGCTAAGAGGGAGGACACGCAGGCGGCGGTTGCGTCAGCATTCGGTCCAGCATGCCGAATGCGGGGACCTCCGCCCCTATGGCGATCGCACGGGGAGTCTTGCGGGCGGATGCGCTGCCTCTCGGGAGAGATGCGAATGCTCGTGCTTTTCCCCCCGAGAGCGAGCACTCGGAGTAACTCCCCGGACTCGGCTATAGTAGCCGAAAGCGCCGCTTTCGGTCGCGCGGCCGGAATGACCTATTGACGAATGTCTTTTATCCTTGTCTTGCGGTACTCGCGGTCCGATATCAGGCAGCCCAAGGAGGGTAGGTGGGATCGCGAGGCAGGAAAGGACCACATTGCCCTTGATCGTCGGCGGAGGCGCTAGGATCTAGGGTTGGTAGGAGGACAAAATCGAATTGTAATAGTCTACGGACTATAAATAGACCCCCAAGGGGGCATTGTAAAGGACACAGAGAGAATTAATAGAAGAGTGCTGCAGTTTGCATACACCTTTGTGTATCCACTTCAGCTTGGTTGAGTGATTCGTCCTACCAGGGGGTAGCCTGCTTCGGGGCTACACCAACACTTCTAATCCAATAGATGTGGATATTTTGATCTAAACCGTCCGCCCATCGCCAAATTGAGATAGCTTCCTTGTTCTGGCAATATTGCTAATGAAAGTAAAACTATTGGTGTCAATCCGACGGACAGAGAAAAGTTGGCAATACACTTTGCAATCACCTGCTAAGAGAAAGGAAATAAGTATAAATGCAGTGCACATTCCCAAGAACCATGTCAAGTCATAAAATAAAAAATAATTCTAGTTTGAATAGTGAAACCAGAGGTCATAGGCTCCTAATAATAACTGATACTATGAGCATGAAGCCTATGTGCTCCACCGGCATGACTGGCCAATCTTCCAGCCTTAGGATATGGGTGAGCCCAAACAAGTACCTACCGATGCGAAACACAGTTGTTTCAGATTTTGCAACATGTAAGCAATAAACTAAACAAACAATTCTGATTTATGCATAACAGTAAGTGGATTTCAAGAAAATGGTCTGTTATGAAGAAAGTACCAGAGAACAAACAGGTTTTTGGTAGCCTGAAGTAACTTTCATCTAAGTAGTTATGTAACATTAGCAGGGTACAAGATCATTTCCATTTCTTTCATCTGATCTGATGTAAAGATATAATTGAATTTTGTGTGGTCCCATTCAGATTGCAAACTATTTTTTTGTGGGCAATTTCATAGATAAATAAAAAGGTGCAAATATATAGATGGCAACCCCCACCTGGTTATGATCCTCATTTGGTTTGCAATCAATAGCCTTGTCCATACGGGCAACAAAGAAATGCTGATGAACTGGTGCATACAGACCAAGGGCAATAGTTGCGCCGTATTTCCTTGACTCCCCAGGCATCAGGGCCCCTAAACTGAGAATTCCAGTAAGCTTTACTTCTGCTTCTGTTTCTAGTCGTGGCACATCCATTATTCCTATCGCTGATCATCTTTTTACCCTCAACAATGTTCTTGTCGCTCCACATCTTGTTCGTAACTTATTATCAGTTCGTCAATTTACTCGCGACAATAATTGTTCTCTTGAGTTCGATGCTTATGGCTTTTCTGTTAAGAATCTGCAGACCGGGACCACGATTCTACGCTGCAATAGTGGCGGGGACCTCTACACACTTCCATCATCGAGTCCTCCAGCAGCCGCCTGTCATGTTGCCACCGCCTCTTCATCCCTGTGGCACTCTCGCCTCGGTCATCCTGCACCAGCCGCCATAGCTCACCTTAATCAGATTTCAGCCATTTCATGTAATAAAGTAGACCGTGCTGTCTGCCATGCCTGTCAACTTGGCAAACATGCACGTTTACCTTTTCATAGTTCTTCATCTCGGTCGTCAGCACCTTTTGAACTAATTCATTGCGATGTATGGACATCACCGGTCCTTAGTGTGTCTGGTTTTAAATACTATCTTGTGATTGTGGATGATTACAGCCATTATTGCTGGTCTTTTCCGCTGTGGCATAAATCCGACGTGCACACACACCTTGTCAATTTTGTTTCCTATGCTAACACCCAGTTCAGCCTACCTGTCAAGTGATTTCAGGCGGATAACGGCACGGAGTTCATCAACAACGCCACTTCTACCTACCTTGGTAGTCGTGGCATTATGCTTCGTACCTCCTGCCCTTATACGTCAGCCCAGAACGGCAAGGCCGAGCGGATGCTACGCACCTTGAACAATGCTGTTCGCACGCTCCTACTCCATGCTGCTATGCCACCACAATATTGGGCAGAGGCTCTGTCTACCGCCGTTTATCTTCTTAATCGGCGCCCGTCCTCGTCCATTAATAACGGTATTCCGTTTCATCTTCTTTTTCACAAGATGCCCGATTATTCTTCGCTTCGGATTTTTGGTTGTCTTCGCTATCCCAACCTTAGTGCCACGACACCCCATAAACTTGCTCCTCGCTCATCAGCCTATGTGTTCAGCCGTTATCCTTCCTCCCAAAAGGGTTACCGGTGTCTCGATCTCTCCACCCGCAAAGTGATCGTATCCCTAAGATGTGGTTTTTGATGAGACTCACTTTTCCGTTTTTCGACCGCAAAGTTGCCCTCGGAATCCCTTGATTCTATTCTGTTACAGGAACGTCTCCCGGCGCCTCTGCCAGTTGCTTCGGCTGGCCCTGCTGTCCGGCCTACTCCCAGGCCGGTGTATGTTGACACGATGGAGGAGGACCCGGCCATCTTATGGCGTGGTCCCTTACTCCCTACCTCCGGTGCTTCCACGCCTCTTGGCGCCGGTGCCGGCCGGTCTTTGTCTTTGTGTTTGCAAAGACCCCTTGGTGCTCCACTCCGCAGCCCGGGTTGCGCCGGCCGGTCTTCTACCTCGCCCCGCCATTCCCGCTGGCATCTTCGGTGTCCGCTCGCCGGTCTCCGTTCACTACAGTCGGCGTCCACGGCTGGCTGCACCTTAGGCACCCTTGCCCGGGCTGCTGCTGCCCCTCCAATGGCTGCCGCTTTGCTCTTTGCTGCCCTCCGGCTGGTCGCCGCTGCTCCTCTGCAGCCAGCCCCAGAGCCTCAAATGCTCCACGAGGCCCCGCCGCGGATGCTACTTCAAGCCGTCCGGCCACCCGCAAGAATGACCGGACATCTTCCTCCACCCAGACAACGCACGGGTTTTCTCGCCACCACAGCCTCGCCCCTTCCTGGTAACTATCAGCAGCGCCCTTGCTGATCCTAATTGGCGGGCAGCAATGGTGGATGAATACAAGGCTCTCATTGATAATGGCACTTGGCGTCTCGTTCCTCGCCCACCCAATGCTAATGTGGTCTCTGGAAAGTGGATTTTCAAGCACAAGCACCATTCGGATGGTTCCCTTGCTCGCCACAAAGCTCGATGGGTTGTCCATGGATTCTCTCAGAGATATGGCATCGACTATGATGAAACTTTCAGTCCGGTTGTTAAACCTGCCACGATTCGGGTTGTTCTCAGTCTTGCAGCTTCTCGAGCATGGCCTATTCATCAATTGGATGTCAAGAATGCTTTCCTCCATGGTCATCTCAATGAGACGGTCTATTGTCGGCAACCTCCGTGTTTTGTTGATCCAACCGCACCAAATCATGTCCGCCTCCTTCGTAAATCTCTATGGCCTCAAGCAAGCACCTCGAAGCGTGGCACCGGCGGTTTGCCACCTTTCTTCTGGACTTTGGGTTTTGTTGCCGCGGTGTCGACTCTTTACTCTTTGTCTACAAGAATGGCCCCGATATTGCTTACTTGTTGCTATATGTTGATGATATTGTCCCGACCGCTTCATCGCCAAATCTTCTTTTTTTTTTTTTGATAAAGTATACCTGTATTAATTAAAGGAAAAGTAATACAAGTACACCGTATAAGGATACGGATGATAGCTACCCCGCCTATAATCTATAAGAACCCCAAAGAAATAAGAAAATTACAAACTGGTCCTTAGACCCATCCGTAACGAACACCGCCCGCAACCGCCTCCGTCGAAGACCGCCGCCACCGGCCGCCGCCAAACCTGAAGCACCAAAAAGCCGAGGGAAACCGCCGACGTTGAGGTGGATCGCAGAAGACGCCGATCTCGCAAAGGCGAAGAAGTCGTTGAACGCCCATCCGCCGATCACTATCCAGGTTGAAACGACGATGGTGGAGCCGACGATAGCATCCTCCATCACGGTGAAGCCGAATCCGGTCGAACCACCAATCTTCCGTAAGACCCGCAGCCACCACCGCATCCACGAAAGTAGGGGCCGGAGCCTCCACGCACCAAGGCGCAAAGACCTCGCCCGCCCGAACACTCCTAAACAAGATCCAAGAGCGGACCTTACCTCCACACCCTCGTCGCGGGCGCGGAGACGAACGCCGCCGAGACGGGAAGAGAGCGAGAGGACATTATTCTGGATGACGCCGCCGCCGCCTCAACGCCATCATCGGAAACCCTAACATAGACCTAACCTAACCCTAGCTCCGGGACACACCACCAACTCGAGGAAACACCGGCCCACGACCATCGCCGGGCGTGGAGGCCAGCTCCCCTCACCCACCAAATGCGAGGAGGGGCCGACCGGGGAGGGAGCCGGGCAGTCAAGGGAATTTGGGAGCGAAGGGTCGCGTGCGAGCGCCTGCACTCGAGGTTGCTATGACGATTTGGGCGAGCTTCATCATTTTCTTGGGATTTCTCGCTTTCACTGTCCGCCAACGGTCTCTTTACGTCTCGCCGACGGTATGCGTCTTTGGCATGTCCGAGTGCCACTCTACAACCACCCCGTTGATGCCCGTATGAAGCTCTTCGCACCGATGGTGCTTCTGCGAACACATTATCGCAGCCTCGCCCGGTGCTCTCCGATTTGACCCTCGACTCGTCCGCACCTTGCATATGCAAAGGCAAAGCAGGTCTGTTTTATGCATGATCCGCGGGAGCCTCATCTCGCCTTGCTCAAACGGATTCTTCGATATGTCAAGGGTACATTGTCTCCGCTGGCCTTCACCTCGATTTGTCCGTCAACGCCTCTCACCGCCTACTCGGATCTTGCCGACCGGGCCGGTATCCCCGACTCTCGGCATTCGACTTCCGGCACCGCGTGTCTATCTAGGCGACAATTTGGTGTCTTGGTCCTCCAAACGGCAGACCACCGTCTCGCTCCAAAGAGCTGAGGAATACCGAAGCTGTCATGCCGTTGCCGAAAGTTTCGCCGGCCGACAATTGCTCCGTGAGCTTCAGACTCCACTATCTTCGGCGACAATTGTTTATCTGTGACAATGTCGTAGCTTTTACATGACTGGGAACCATGTTCAAATCGACGACGAAGCACATTGAAATTGACATTCATTTTGTCCGCGACAAGGTTGCCTTGGGGGAGGTCCGAAGTTCTCCATGTCCCTTCGACACACCCGTTTGGGATATCATGACCAAAGGCTTACCCGTACAGCTTTTTCGATTTTAGGTCCGGTCTTTGCGTCCTAGACTCTCCCGCTAAGACTGAGGGCGGGTATTAGAGATATACATAGATATATTAGATATGTATAGCCCGACTTGTTGTGTTGTACTCCAACTCTAGTTGTACTTACTTTACTCCAAGCCATCCGGCTATTTATAGGCTATATATATGAAAGGCCACCCCTTTTTAGGGTGTGCGGTGCATTGCCCCTAATATTAGTTTCTACAAAGAGAATCAACAAATAATTACAATTACAAAAAAATGAAGCTTTAGAAATTTTTAACATATAATCACTAAAACCATCGGTGAACTGAAGTCACTACTACGCATTCGATTTTTACAGAGCGGACTTTTTAACCGCCACGCCAGCCTAGGGTCACCGAAAAATAGTTGGATTAACCGTGGCGGTTTTGGGACCCCAAAGAACCGCCACGGTAAATAAATTAAAAAGCAAAAACCCGCATCCAGGCCCAAATGGGCCTAGATCCGGGCCGCTACCGCCGGGGAGCCGGGATCCGCCGCCACCGCCGAGATCCGCTACCAGACCCTTGGGGAGGGCCGCCGCCGCTTGGACACCACGGGGAGGGCCGCGGGCCGCCGCTGGGACACCTCGGGAGGGCGCCGCCGACGCCGGCACCGCCGGGGAGGGCCACCGCCGCGCCGGACACCTCGGGGAGGTCTACCGCCGTCGACCCCTCAGGAGGGCCGCCGCCGCCGGACACCTCGGGAGGGGCTGCGCCCGCCTAGAGAGCCGGGGTCGCGCCGAGGAAGGAAGGGGAGGATTCGCGACGGAGGGAGGGAGGGGGAGGGGGTCGCGCGACGAGAGGGAGGGGAGCCGACGGATCCGGGCCTGAGACCGGAGAGTGAGAGAGAGAGATTTCGGGAGAGTGAATGAGAGAGAGAGATATTAGGATGCAAACCCTAGCTCAAGCGTATTTATACATGGGACCGAAACCGGGCTTTTAGATCGATCTAGGCCTGTTCGGCTCTTGGCCGGGCCTCATTAACCATGACGGTTTTTATAAAAACCGCCACAAGCAATTAAATTACCATGGCGGTTATTGTAACCGCCTCGGTTAATAAAAAATAACTGCCACGGTTAATCGTGACATTAACCGTGGGCGTTTTCCAAATAACCGCCACGGAAAATCATTTCAAGTGCTATGTAAAATCAATCCTCGTAGTGAGCGTGTGTATATCGTGGTTGGCAGGGCCGCCGACGGTTGGGTTGGGGCTTGTTGATTATAGTAAATGGACTAGTTAAACGCCCGTGCGTTGCTACGGGATAACTACATTTTATATAAAAAATACACGGATCGCAAAGATAAGATAACAATACTATGATATTAAATTGTTCCACTCTCCTTGCTAAGTTCTACACTGGATCCCGCGAAAAAAAAAAAAGACAAGGACAAAGGCTGTGCTTTGCATGTGAACTTCACTACTATAGTTTGCATGGAACAATCATATATTGGTAGGCTTTTTAAAATAATCTGAAGCGGCAGTTTTTTATTTTCTTTATACCATGGATAGTATCGTATCCGTGCGCTTGCTACGGAAAACTAAACTTTATACTTAAAAAGTGAAATTAAGTACCGACATTAAAGTGTCATTTAATCCAAAAGGCAAAGTTCATAAAATTAACACAATCAGAAAGAGCGTGGTGTCGCCTAATCACAATTTTGCGATAACAATGAAGATGATTACTACTTTGCGCGGACTCTTAAGGCCAGTGCCTTTAACTTTGGAGTCTAGATGTGTGTGCATGAATATATATATTTCTCTAAAAACATGGGTTTACTTAATAAGCATAAAAAGTACACATGAATTTAGCAAGCTCTTGCATGAAGACATTCTTTCAAAAATGGTGAAGACGGTCTCATCATAGCCACATAATGTTGTTGTGTTCAGGCTGGTGACCTGTGCATTGCAGCGCTTCCAGCACTTCGGTGAAGACACCATCTTTATTGCATAAAATCTTGAGGAACTGCTCAATCTGACGTTGTGAAGATGTACATCATAGTGAGTCTGAGGATCCACGGACACTAAAAATTCTGCTTCAAAGTAGAGATGGACCAATACTTAATAGCCTCAGGTTTTCTGCTCTCATTCATTCTAAGAAACTTAATTGCGCTTCACTGCTAGTATTGATTATAAAATTTAGGCATCTTGCATCTTGTACATATTGTCATGAGAGAAAAAGAAGCAATTTAGACATACTTATAAAAAAGATTAATTCATCCTTTTTTTTTTTTTTTGATTAGGTACAACTAACAAATTAGTTTCTAAATCAATTGTTCTATTTAGTTTCTAAAAGAGTATTGTACACTAACAAATTAGTTTTTTTTAAGATCTAAATCATTTGACTTGTAATGTAGAATCAAGAATCAAACATAAATAGGAATAGTTATATAGCTTATTTAGTAAAAAATAAATTATGACATATTTTTATCTATGCATAAATATAAATAAATTTAAATGTTGCTACACATACTATATATAATGTTATAGTATTATATCTCTACAACTAAAAAATTGCTTGTTCAACCATGTAATTTTCCGTAGAAGTAAGAACTGCCGTTTAATAAAAAAAATAAACAATTAGAAAATTCCATTTTGTTTTTAATTATTATTTTGTGTGTGTGTTATGTCTCTAGTGATAGCTCTGCACTTGCTCGTCTGGGCAACTGGACTCCATCCACCTCGCCAGTCCTCTCGCTTCCCCTCCCCACCCCCACCATGCGCACGCCGCCGGCCGGCATTCCGGAAGCCGCGCCACCACCTACCGCCGACCTGCGCCACCACCTCTCGCCGCAGCAGCACGGGGGCGTGCGCAGCCGATGCCCTCTCCCCTGCAGACCGCAGCTCCCCGTCCTCCACAGCCCAAGCCCGATGCCGCGGCCGCCCCGCCGCTCCGGTCCCGTCCCTCCCCTGGACTCCGCAGCCCCGCGCTTCCCCGCCGACGCCAGAGCTCCACCCAGTCACGCTGCTGGCCATCCCACATCGAGCTCCATTCTCCATCCATCGTGGGGTTCGGGGCTCCTAGGGGTTTGCGGCGGCGACGGCAGCTGCGGCAAGGCAAGCACCAGCGCCCCTCGCGCCGCGCAGCCCGCCACCCACTGCGGCCAGCACCGCCACGACCCGCGACGCCGACCCCGGCACCCGAGCAGCGGGGACGAGGAGACCGTGCAGGCCACGCCGCTCCAGCCTGGACCCTCCGCGTGCTGCCGGCTCGGCCGAGCCCGGCCGGAGCCCCTCCCTCCCCGCGCGTGAGCACCTCGTGCAGCAGCAACGCTGCAGCCAGGGAGGCCACGACGTCCGTACAGAGCCAAAGGTTGAAGATGATGGTATTTACAAGTTTGCCACCCAGCAGTTAATTACAGTTCTATCATCCATCGTCAAAATTTTAAGTCTGAATCGAGTTGCACTCTAAAGTCTAAACACTAACCTCACCCTGTTTTGTCAGTGATGGTGCAGGCCTGCTCTCTGCCACTGTATTCAGAAAATTTCTTTATGTACTTGAGTTGGTGGCCGTGAATTGATTCAGCAAATATTATTCTATTGCTGTCGGGGCAAATGTGAGTTTGTTGCATCCTGTAAGTTAGATATGTAATTCCTTCACTTAATATGGTGCTGATACCTGCTTGCTATTTGGCATCCTGTAAGTTAGAAAAGTCAATTATTGTAGGCAATTGGAGGCTACATATCTGAATACCCCACTTATGAGGTTGCCAATAGTAGTGATTTTTTTTTGGATAATGAAATCCAATAGTAATGATGATGATCTGATTCCTTCTTCTTTTTAATGCTTGATATCTTAAGATATTATAGAACCAATGGGGAATCATAGACTGTAATGAACATAGGTTGATGGGATTATAGACCATAGATTTACAGGTTGGTACCTTGTAAGTTTTCTTCTAAAAAACAACTCCTAGAGGTTTGCGACTTCCTAAACCATATAGGCAATTTCTTTGGGTGTACATTTGATGTAAAACCTTCCTCTTTTTAACTGCTACAGTTAATTGAAGTAAATTATGACATAGTAAATTTTCTAGGTAGTGGCTGTTATCTAAATTATTAAATACTAAAACGTCACTTTGATCCTATTGTCCTCAGATTTTGTATTTGTCAATTTATTGAAGCTTGTAGGGAATTCAGATTACCAGTTCAGAGGATGCCATTTCAGAGGCTCATCAACTATGTTCCAAGGCTTACAAGAGCACATTATCCCAATCCCAAGAAAACAAATGTCAATTTCTTGAAAACTATGACTTGCTGGAATCATTGGGATATGTCAATTTCTTGGCAGAGCGGGCAAGGGCTGCTCAGGTATCTATCGATCTATCATTCTTTTGTTCTGTTAAAAAGTGCTGGATTTGTGATATAATCTTTTAGCTCGATATACGCCTATAATTTCTTTTAGCTCGATATGGCAACGCATGGGGAATCCTTCCATTCTTTATAACACATGAATCACAGTCAAGTTTAAGGTTGAACTTTGCACAGAAGTAAATGAGCCATTGCTACTACAGACTAACGCAGCTCCACAGACAATTGAATACGGAGTAGCTCATATATCAAATAGTGGCATCATGTCATTGATTATGTTATGATGGTGATAATAGATGAAAAAAATAGATAGTAGTACCCAGCTGATATCCTGAAAAAAATAGATAGTAGTACCCAGCTGTTGGACAGGCAATAGTGTGTCAGTTGTGCAATTTTAGTTGTCTGTTTAATGACACCAAATTTTAAGATGGCTCAATCAAATAGAAGAGAATAGATAGAATATTTTAACAAAAAAATTAAACCATGTCCATGTCTACATAATTCAAGATGAAGATAGTAGTACCCAGCTGATATCCTGAATTGTCCAAATTTTTCCCAAACACCAAAGCATGAACTAAAGCCCAAATTGGTTGCATATACATCCAACAGCAGAAGGGCGGGCCTGGTGCAAGTGGTAGTGCTCTACCGCCTGTAACCGGAAGGTCCCGGGTTCAAGCCCCAGCCTCCGCATATTGCACATGGTGCGGGTAAGGCTTGGCGCTAAAATACCCTTCCCCAGACCCCGCGCAGTGCGGGAGCCTACGGCCCTACGGCACTGGGTACGCCCTTTTATACATCCAACAGCAACTACTGAACATATGTATATATGTGTAGGTGCAGTATCTGGAAGGTAAATTGCTGTCCCAGTAACCACATGATGCAGCCTCTGACTTAAGAGCGCTCCTCTGACTTAAAAAGGTTAATAAAACCCATATCTTTCTAAAGTAAATCATGATTAACACAATTTTCTGTTCTTCGAGTGAAAATGCATGGTTCTATTATTCGTCACAATTTTCTGTTCTACAAGTTCCTGGTTTAAAATTCCTATTTTCCCCTCCTCATCGATGAACAGATCTCGATTCAGAACTAAGTGTGCTATTGTTGGTAGGTCTATTTAATGTAGAACCTGTGTCTTCAAGATCACGATCAGAAAAGTGTGCTACTGTTATCAGACTTTGCCTTGTACTTCCATCCAGAGCTGAGTATATTAGTTGTGCAAGTTAGTTTTGGTTTCGAAATTTCAAAATTTAGTATTTCTAATTAGCCACTGAATACCACATAATGATGATCCATGGACAATTTCACTTCAATTATTTGTATAAATATACTTTGCCGTCCAATCACAAAAACTTGTCATTGGGTTGTGAGGATCAGCTCAAAGATCAGTTCCATTTAAACAATACTATGTAGGCACAGAAGGAAAAGAATGGCAAATTTCAGTTAAAATTGAAAGAGAGGGAATGTGGTAAAGATTTTTCGTAGCAACATAAACCTTCTAAACCACTATGTGCAAAAGGGAAAGATCAAGTTGTATGTTTTGTATCCAGATCCATGAGATCCTCAATCTTTATGCTCTCTTGGCTATTTCTCCTGGACAGTTCCTCTAAAGGATGCCCTTCTCTGTTGAGTAGCAGCAACTCAGGTGCACTTTTCTTTTAAGAAATTGGAACTAATTAACATTCAGTTTCTTAGTATTTTTTTTTCTGCTTTCTGTAGCTGGGAGACATGAACTTGCAAGTAAACAAAACATTGTTTTTGATATCAGGCTAGAAACGCTGCCCTTAATAAATCTGTGGGTAGTGGAGGCCAACTGAAAATTGTTGGAATTTGATGTTGCTTCAGGTGCTAAACATTGAGTGGCAACAAATCATGGAGGTATGCTTTGTTGGCAACTACATTGACTGTTATGGTCGGCAAGACCTACAAGAGGCAAATGCAGAATCTATAATCGCAACAGCCCGTCCACCGGCCTCCCTCACTCGAGCCCTCCGCCATGGCCGTCTCATGACCACGGCCAGTAGGATCCCCACAAAACAGATGCCATGGCCGTCGCTTTCCAAGTTTAAACAAGATCTTGCAGGAATTTGTTGAAAGAAGACAGGAGCAGATCTCACACGCAATCAACCAATCAAGACCAATCAACCAAGCAAGAACAGCCAATCAACCAAGCAAGACAAACGGCGGCAGATTACTAATCCTGGATTTAGGATGTTGAACAGCCTTTTGCCTTGTTCTCTATCGGCCTACGTGTACGCTACAGACTGCAACTAACAAAACTCAAAGGGACAGTTTTAGAGCAAAACCCGGAGGAAGCTGATGAAGGGATCGGACGTCCTGCCCGCCCCAGCGACGCCTAGCACGTACGGCTTCAATTGACGCGATCGAGCGCGATCGAGGTCGTCTTGTTGGGACACGACGTCCTGCACCACCAGCGACCCCAGCCCCGGCTTCGTCCGGCCGTGGTTGGAGGCATTGGGGGCCTTGTTGCCGCTGGCAGTCGCCCCGGGATCGCACGGGGAGGCGGCGAGATAAAGTGAGGGCGTCGCGAGCAAAGACTCAAGGATGAGGGCGTCAATTACCACCAGCGACCCCAGGCCGGCTTCGTAGGTGATTGCGTGCTCCTGATCCCACGGGGTGATTTCCTTTTTTACGTTTTGCTTTCCTAATAGATCAAGTGGCATTCAGCGAATTAGGATTTAGTGGGAACGTCAATCAATGGCATTATTTGGGAAGGTCAAAAATTTCGCACTACGTGGGAAGGGGGTCGTGGGGCGACGGGATCGCACGGCCGGGCGGCATGGAGCGGACACAAATTTTTACCGCACGAAGTTTTGTCCCCTTTCCATCCTTTATAGGTAGTAAAGATATAACTTATATGGCTGCCACTGCTATATTTTTTATTCCATATAAGTCAGCTGGCGTATCGAGGAACGACGAATACTTTACTTGAAGAATATACGCCGTTTTCGAATAACTATTTTATGACGATTTTTTTGTTTCTTTTATAGACACTTCTCAACCTCTTCTCTAAACCCGGTTCAGCTCTGACGCAGAAACCATCAAACGGCCCTGACACAAATAACACATAGTAGCTGTTACGCGATCTGGGAACGCTGACCCGATAAACGCGTGGTTTATTTTTTAGAAGGTCCATGCTCGTTGCACTGAGAGAAGAAGATAATCATAGGATAACATGTACCATATTGAGCTTAAAAAAATTTGATACAACAAAAAGGGATCGTTCAATTTTTTTTTTTGTGAAAATGACACACAATATAAGTTGAAAATTTAATCATTGTCCTTCTGGTGTAATGTCCACGACAAGCGTGATAACACCATGATGCACAGTTTATTTTAGGTCAAACTCTTTCGACCCCTCTGCCTCCCCCGATTCTTGATGCGTGTTGTTTCTAACTACCATTGACCGACGGCGCCTCTCAATGCCGCCTCTACATCAGTCCTGTACGTCAGGCGTATCCAATAGAAGAACTTCGGCAATCTTCGTGGTCAAACAAAGAAAAATGAAACATATACATAATCATCCTTGAAATGTACGTAGCAACTGAAACAACACGAAGCACCAATTAATCTGAAGAGAGATATGAGAACGTTTTCGTCCAGATGAAACCACCATTTACTAATATTAATAAAAAAAAAATGTATCACACTTGTTCTGCTGTCGTTTCCACTTACTTTTGAATTTTTCTCGTGTAGCAACGAAGGATTGTACGTATTAATTTTAGTGTTTACATTCCAGCTCTTACAAATGCAACAGTGGAGGAAGAAAAAAAATTACAACTCAGTCATTGCTAGATCATGTTGGTCGATCTCGCTGTCAGCAGTTGTCACGTGTATGATCAGGATTACCATCACCAACTGCATATATATCATACATCCACACTATCAGCCCAAGAACCATCGAGGAGAGCCCTTGGGCGTTACGGCAGGTGACCAATGTGGCGAGCACGACACACTGTCAACATCCAAGACCAATGCAGCTCTTCTTTGGCAATCTGGTTAACAAGGAACGAGGTCGTTTTTGATAAATGTAGATCAAAAATCTCATTTGCAGGTATTATTCCGAGAACGACTGGCTACGCCAAAGCCTTGAGAATCTGTAGGACCAAATGACTTTTGTGGCATCACACCTTGAGATGTCGGCTCTTTATTTCTTCGGTTCCAATGGTTGACTTTCACAGAGGCACATTGGCTATGTTTAGTCAAGAACTTTTCTCGTTTGTTTCTATCTATGAGGTTGTAATTTCTTTACAGTCTGAAGTAAATTTTGTGTGGGAGTTTGTAATAATTGGTCTGATTCTATCCTCGGATTGATGAAACCGGATTTTATACCCTTTATCTAAAAAATCAGCTTCCAAGACGTGTGTATCTGGACTATAGGTAGGATGATTTGGTTGTATCTTATGCCAATAGGAATTCCTCCAAAAAATCCCAATCTCCCTCCTTGTAACCCCGCTCCCCTTCACTTATATAATTAAAGAGAGTAGGGACCTTAGGTCTCGAATCCCTAGTCATTCATTACATCTATCTACCACGTTGTTGGAGCAATAGACACTATAATCGAGTAAACGAACATCATCAAAGATCAGCAACAACACCATGTACCAGGGTTTCCAACACACCATGCCTGAACCAGTTTAAACCCTGGTGTCTCGTGTGCTACCATCTGATTCAATCTTCATGAACATTGCAATAATATTGCCGAAGCAATCAATTCCCATAGCTAGTGGTCGGAGGAGTAATTGCAGAAATGGCGTGCTCCAGACGCACCAAAAGATCTCTAGCGAAGACACCATAATTGCAACATGAATCCGGGCTCCATCCTTATGAAGGACTGCACAAATTTCTGGTGCCACCATGAACAGCAGACCGAACAAATCGACATGCTCTATAGTCGCTGAATGCCCTCGATGACAAAGATGGACTCCGGTCATCGCAACACCAGAAGACAAGGAATCTGGTGCTTCAAGAATCACCACCAGCCCTACCTCACTAGACAACAACACAGCCCAAAGGGGAAGGAAAAAAAACCAAAACAGGTGGGAAACTAAAGCCATCTTTGTTTCTCGGCACGTTGGTAGGTAGACATACCTCGCAAGGCTCTTGGTGGGGAATAATCCAGGAACGGTGCAAATATTGCCAAAGACAAGGGAGGGATAAGAAGCTAGAGAACCTGACGAGATCTGAAAAAGCCACGTCCCCATATCCGGCGCGGTCATATCTTTATAGCTCTTTCCTAGCACCAGAGCACGCACCAGTGAGGCGGAGGATCTAGAGAAGCTTATTCCATGGACGCAGTGGAGAATCTTATTCAATGGATGCAGTGTCGTGTCCACCCTACGAGCACCACCTGATCCTACTAATATCTTCGCACTGCCATCAATGACACCCCAAACTATTTAACAATGCCATAGTTATGTACACCGACCATTGATCCCGTGGTTCCTATCCACCTCCGGTGTCGGAATGGTCGATGGACGTGAGGGAAGCAGGCAAGATTGTCGTAGGTACCATGGTACTGGGAAAACAAAATTTCGAGACGGTGCACTTATCGTCAGGGGAAATAGAAAAAACGTCAAGTGCACAGTTTTTCTATTTCCCGGCCCGACGGCGGCGTCACACGCATACAAGGATCGGCGGCGCAAACTCACGTAGGCGTCGTCTCTTCACACACGCGCGGCGATCAGACGGGGATACGACGACACGGATGGAGGGGATATGCCGTACGGACGGGGATAGGGGTTAGCTGAAGTTATTTGTAAAAGATAGCATTATGGTGGGCTTTGAGTGGGGGATTTAAGTGCTAAAATACGACACCTCCACCGATGGCCATCGGATGAGAATGTTGGGTTAATCCAGCTTGTGCACCATCTGTTCAGCTGAAGTGGGAAACAGAAGCGTGAAGAGAATGGGCGGGAACGCTGGGTTTGAACCAAGAACGTGGGAGCCGCGTCGGTGTCTTGACCCCCGGCGTCGCAAACAACAGCTTGTTTTTGGCGATTTGTATCCATGTTTAGCCAGTTTTCTTTTATGCAAACATGTGTTGTAATAGCTATGGTATAAATAGCTAAGTGGGCTAGTTAGCGCTTGCTAAGTCCAAAGTAATCGTATTGTACTCGAACCAGTTCACAGCCCGAAAGGGGCGCTCACCTGTCACCATCGTGCGGTTGCCCGAGATCCTGTGTTCATCTTGCAATTCTGGTTTGATCTCTTGTTTTTCTTAGGTTAGCCAGCCTGTTCGGGCTCGCTAATTGTGATCCTTTTGCCTACATTCTGGTATCAGAGCCGCAATTAGCGTAGCAAGCCACCACACACTCATACCATGACCGGCGGCGATGGAGACGGTGATCGTGGAGATGGTGGAGGTGGGCACCGGCAAGCGATCCCAACTTGACGCCGTCGGCTTCACCGGAGCATCGAGTCGTCCACGATCATGGAGGAGAAGGGGTGGTGGGAAGTTGTGGAACCGCCGGCGGGCACATCGGCGGCAACGCAGACGGAAGCGGTCGCCGTCAAAGACAGGAAGGTGCGGACACAGCTCTTCCAATGTCTACCGGATGATCTGTTGATGCAAGTGGCGAAGAAGAAAACGGGAAAGGAGGTCTGGGATTGCTTGAAGACGAGATTTGTGGGCGCAGAACGCGTCAGAGATGCGCGCCTGCAAACTCTAAAGAGCGAGTTTGATGCATTGAGGATGAAGGGGGAGGTTTCTCTGGATGACTATGCTAGGAAACCCGACGCAGTATGTCGGGCCAAGTACAACAAGTTGGGAGGAACCCCGATGATGCCGCTGATGGTCAAGAAGCTTTTCCCACCTAAAGCCACGGTTCATCAAGTAGTTGCCGGGATCGAGCAACACTGTGACCTGACCACGATGACGTTTGAAGATGCAGTAGGCAGACTGAAAACGTTCGAAGAAAGAGTGGAGCAGGGAGAGGAGAACTCAGGCGGGAAGAAGGACAGCAGCGGTCAGCTGTTGCTCACACAGGCCGAGTGGGAGGCGAGACAAAGGAAGGTTGGGGGAGAAGGCTCCGGGGGAGGCAGAGCCACCGACGGCGGGAATCGTGGTCGTGGACGCGGTCGTGGTCGAGGACGCGGTCATGGCGGGCATGGCGAGGCGCCTGGCCGAGAAGGAGCACCCAAGAGGAACAAGGAGCACATCAAGTGCTTCAATTGCAAGGAGTACGGGCACTATGCCAACCGGTGCCCCGAGAAGAAGGGTGAGGAAGCTCACCATGCCGGAGTGGAGGTCGTTGAGGCAGCGATGATGCTTGCTGTTGCTGAAGAGGAGCAGGTGCTCGAGCATATGCCTCAACCAGTAATCTTGAAGGAGAAGAAGGTGTTTCCTGAACTCCATGTGACCGGTGAAGGTATAAACTCTGGTAACATCTGGTACTTAGATAATGGTGCTAGTAATCACATGTCTGGTGATAAAGAAAAATTCAAAGATTTGAATTATGGTGTTACTGGCAAAGTAAGATTTGGGGATGGGTCTGCAGTAGAGATTATGGGGAAGGGGTCAGTGTTGTTTCAGTGCAAAAATGGCAAGGACCAATGGTTACTGCATGATGTGTTTTATATTCCCAAACTGAAAAGTAGTTTGATAAGCTTGGGGCAGCTTACTGAGATTGGCTATAGAGTAGTCCTGGATGATGATTACATAGAGATTGTTGACAAGGTGTCCAAACAGTTGGTGATGAAAGTAGATAGGAGTGTCAACAGAATGTATAAGATTGAGATGAAACTAGCCAATCCTGTTTGTCTGATGGCCAAGATGGATGAGCCAGCCTGGTTATGGCATGCCAGGCTTGGTCATGTGAATTTCAAATCTATGAAATTGCTGGTGGAGAAGGGGATGGCTGCTGGGGTGCCATTAGTGACTCATCCAGATCAGGTGTGTCATGGTTGTTTGGCAGGGAAGCAGACAAGGAGATCTTTTCCTAGTGCAACTAGCTATAGAGCAGAAAAGCCACTGGAACTGGTGTATGCTGATTTATGTGGCCCAATAACTCCAGTGACACCAGGTGGCAGTAAATATTTTATGCTTCTGGTAGATGATTACAGTAGATGGATGCAGGTGTTCATGTTGAAAAGCAAAGATCAGGCATGTGATGCATTTGTGAAGTACAAAGCGTAAAACAGAAAATCATTCAGGTTTCAAGATTAAGATTAGAGATCCGACGGAGGAGGGGAGTTTCTGTCAAGAACTTTTGCAAATGTCTATGAGAATGCAGGGATCAGGAGACAACTAACAGCACCTCACACACCACAACAAAATGGTGTGGTGGAGAGGAGGAACAGAACAGTAATGGAAATGGCAAGATCCATGTTGAAGGCAATGAGAATTCCAGGGAGGTTCTGGGGTGAAGCTGTTAGGCATGCAGTCTATCTGTTGAATAGGCTACCTTCAAAGCCTATGGGGGAGAAAACTCCTTATGAAGCATGGAATGGGAAGAAACCACACCTTGGTCATGTAAAGGTGTTTGGCTGTCTAGCTCATGCAAAACAGACAGTCCCACATCCAAAGAAACTAGAAGACAGGAGTCAGAAAATGATTTACTTTGGAGTGGAAGAAAATTGCAAGGCTCATAGGTTATATGATCCTGTACACAAGAAGATTGTTGTGAATAGAGATGTGATTTTTGAGGAGTCAATTGACTGGAGTTGGACTGAGAATGCAGGTGCAGAGAAAGTGATGGATTTTCACTTGGAGGAAAATGTGTTGGGTCGAAACATTGGCCGGGAGACGGTCGAATGAAGATGATCCGGTGTCACGATCCGAGAATGAGGGAAACCATTCATCGACAAAATTTCTCGAGGCAATGTGCCGATGAGCAACGATCACCCGCTGGACGAGAACAATTGACCCGGAGAGGGGAGTCAGTTGGGAGAAAATTCACAGTCTCATGATCGTGATGATGGAGAGAATTCAGCTCACGTGTATGATGATTTGTCAGATGAAGAACCTCAACACTTCAAGAGTCTAGATGAAATCTATGATAATTCAGAGGTGGTTGAGTTGATTGATTCAGATGATGGAGAAGCTCTATTGGCAGAAGTGGGGGAACCAACTAGCTACGAAGAAGCGGTGGTAGTTCGGAGTGGATGGAAGCAATGAGAAGTGAACGAGATCAATTGAAGAAAACAAAACTTGGTCACTGTCAAAGCTTCCACCTGGACACAAAGCCATAGGACTGAAATGGGTCTTCAAATTGAAGAGAGATGCTTTGAAGGGGCGGATCATTAAGCACAAGGCCAGATTGGTTGCAAAGGGTTATGTGCAGAAACAGGGAGTTGATTATGAAGAAGTGCTTGCACCAAGGCCGAACTTGATACAAAGAAAGGTCATTCTGGCAATTGCAGCAAATAGAGGGTGGAAAGTGCATCATCTAGATGTTAAGACAACATTTCTTAATGGTGATCTAGAGGAAGAAGTATATGTTGCACAACCTGATGGTTTTGCTGAGAAGGGGTAGGAACACTATGTTTTGAAATTGAGTAAAGCACTGTATGGGCTCAAGCAAGCTCCCAGAGCTTGGAACATCAAACTGGACAAAAGTTTGAGGAAGCTGGGGTTTAAAAAGTGTGCTAGTGAGTAGGCAGTGTACATGAGGGGAGCTGGTAAAACTTCACTCATATTGGGAGTGTATGTGGATGATTTGTTGATCACAGAAAGTGAGACACAGGAAATTGAGAAGTTTAAGATGCAGATGAGAAGTGAGTTTGAGATGAGTGATTTGGGATTGCTGTCATACTATCTTGGTATAGAGGTGGATCAGCATGATGACTATCTCACTCTCAAACAATCTGGTTATGCAAAGGAAGTTCTTGCCAAATTTGACATGGTAGAGTGCAATGCAGTCAAGATTCCTATGGATCCTGGTACAAAGTTGCATGAAGATAAGCAAGGTGTGAAAATTGATGAATCAAATACAAGAGTTTAGTAGGTCATGTTCGAGGTATTTGTTGCACACAAGACCTGATCTTGCCTATTCAGTTGGAATAGCAAGTAGATATATGAAGAGACCCACTGTGATGCATGGAAAAGCTGTAAAGCAAATTCTCAGGTATGTGAAGGGATCTGTGAATGATGGTCTGGTGTATACAAAGGAGGGACGATTTGGAGATCTTGAATGGGTATTCGAGGCGGTGATCATGCAACCGATGTGGTGAAAAGGAAGAGTACCGCAGGAATGGCATTTTATCTCAATGAGTGTCTGATCACTTGGTGCTCCCAGAAACAAAAGACAGTAGCTCTGTCATCGTGTGAAGCAGAGTTCATGGCAGCTACTGGTGCAGCTATGCGGGGTCGAAAAAGCAAAGTTGTGACAATCCATGTTGACAATGCCGCAAACATTGCTCGATGAAAAACCCGCTTGTTTCATGGGCACGAGAAGCATATTGACACTAAATATCATTTCATCAGGGAGTGTGTGGAAAGAGGGCAGATTGTGGTGAAAAAGATTGGCACAAATGATTAGAAGGCAGATGTTCTCACTAAGCCGATGGCAGCAGGCAAGTTTGCAGTGATGAAGCATCTTGTCGGGGTGCGCTTGATTGGTGCACATCAGGCTTAAGGGGGAGACTGTTGGGTTAAAGCAGCTTGTGCACCATCTGTTCAGCTGAAGTGGGAAACTGAAGCGTGAAGAGAATGGGCGGGAACGCTGGGTTTGAACCAAGAATGTGGGAGCGTCAGTGTGCGCGGCCACGACGTCGCAGGCAGCAGCCGTTGTTTTTGGCGACGTTTGTATCCATGTTTAGCCAGTTTTCTTTTATGCAAACATGTGTTGTAATAGCTATGGTATAAATAGCTAAGTGAGGGCTAGTTAGCAGTTGCTAAGTCCAGTGTAATCGTGTATTGTACTCGAACCAGTTCACAGCGAAAAGGGGCGTTGTCACCCTGTCGCCATCGTGCGGTTGCCCGAGATCCTGTGTTCATCTTGCAATTCTGGTTTGATCTCTTGTTTTCTTAGGTTAGCCACTGTTCAGGCTCGCTAATTGTGATCCATTTGCCTACAGAGAATTTAGGATCAAGATCAGAGTTTCCACACAAAGTTGGTTTCCACACAAAGTTGGTTTCCATAGGATACGTTGTCCATCAAGTAATATCACAATTCAAATTATAGTTAAATGCCCGAGAAATTAATAGAACAAGAAGGTGACGATAAGATGAAGACATGTTCGTTGAGCTCATTTTGAAATCTGTATTACACTATAAAGAGGATTGTGCCCACATGCTCTCTCGTATCAGATTATTTATTGGCGTCCATCACTTGACGATAGAAGCCAGCGCGATGGCGAGGTTGGCGAGCTTGGCAACAACGTCGTCCTCCCGTGCGACCGGCGACGCCACCTTTCGCTGCTGGAACCACCGCTCGCACGTGGCGACCGCCTGTGCCGTCCTGCCCAGGCACGCCTTCCCGTCGCCGTACCTCCCGTCCTTGACGTCGGCGCGGCACTCCGGCTGGTACTGCCGCACCACCGCGCCGTACAGTGCCCGGCACGACTGCAGCCCCTGGACGACTGCCGCGCCACTAATATTATTGCTGGCAAGCAGGGCGTCGATCTTGGCCTCGGTGGCCGTAGCGTTCGCCGTGGTGAGGTCCACCGCGATGAGCGCCAGGTTGGCGTAGTCGGCGGCGCCTGCGCTGGGTTTGCCCTGAAGTGTCGTCAGACAGAAGGACTCGGTGAACGTGCGGCCGCCAGCGGCGGTGGCATCCTTGCACGCGAAGGGCACCACGCTGGGAGGCTCCGCGGCGACCGGCCGAGGTGCGGCTGAGAAGATGGTCGCCGTCATCAGGAGCACGAGGAGTGGAATAATTGTGCTGGTAGGATTGGTGAAAGAGGAGGAAGAGGAATCCATTGTCGCCTCTAAGGATATTACAAGCTAGAGACGACGACTCTACTACTACCAGAGAGCACAAACAACACAAATGAGAATGAACAGGCAGAGGCCTTGCCGTAGCATTATATACGCGTGGCTCCATTTTTTTAGCCGCGAATTTCTTTCGCCATTAACCGGGATGCTCTGGCAGAGAGATTTGTTTCTTTTAGTTTGTGCAAACGCATCATTCCAGATTATGCATTTCCATTTCTGCCATGTGTGTACATAGGGCCACCAATCGATCAGTGGTGAATATTCTTGAATATATTCATACTGATTTAAAACCTTCTGCATAATTCACGTACGTAATAATTTTCTGATTAATTTGGCAATTTGATTTTCTGTAGAATCAAGATCTGCATATAAAACGAAATTAAAGTCTGTGCGTGTTTCACCAAACAGTTGTCTACACATGACTGCAGTCCGGGCGCTACAGGGCGCATCAGTAGTTGGTGCAGAGGAGGATGAACACTACAAGAAACTGGTCCTTTACCTAGCGCTACGGGCTCTTGGCAAAAGTTAAAATGCCTTCAGCAAAGCTTTGTCGAGCACAGTGCTCGGCAAAGAACCTCCGGGGAAATTCTTCATGGCAGAGGACCTTTGTCGAACACCAGGTACACAACGCTCCGCAAAGGCATTGCCATACGGCGTATTCCAGGTAGCGTTTCGTGGAGTAGTTCCTGTAAGTAGAGCAGGATGGAGACCAACACTTCAGGCTCTAAACGACTTTGTGTCTGTATAGCCCACGGATCTAAACAGGACTGAATGAATCACTAGTCCTAATTCGTCCAAACAAGCCCTTATTACTTGTTGAATAGTACTCATTCCATGTTGAATTACAATGTGTTTGCCGTCAAAGAAAAAGCTCATGGACATGATATAGTTTGCCTAAGACTTCATGTACATTTGTTTGCAATTCAAATGATCGGCCATACTCCACTCTCGAGCCAGGCCTAATAATATATAGATCGACAACCGGGACACGGCCACCTAGCTTGGCTCCACGCGGGCCCGATGAAGGCACGACCTGATGAGACTACATGCCACCGAGCCATGCCTATGCTGGTCGTGTGCCTGGTCAGCTGCCTAGTGTTGGCACAAAATGTAGTCTGTGCCTCTCACACAGCAAGCGGATGAGCTAGCTTCCAAACGGGTGCCCGGATGTTTTGATTTCGGAGACATGCTAGTCGGTTTGACTTGAAACTAACAAGGGAATAAACCATGAGAGTAGGAACATGCCTGGTGATACCAAGACAGTTCCACACGTGCACGGCGTGAAGCCACTTACGGCGACATATAGCTATAGAAGCTATCTGCCAACAGGTTTATAGATGCATTCGGTAAGAAAAGCATGTAAATGTACGGTTGCGAATGAGCATAAAGAGACATGTTTGAACAAGTGAAAATCGATCATTAAAATATAAGATTGTAAATCTCATGACATAGATCGATACAACTGTCAACATGGTAATTATAAACACGTAATTCATAAATATAAACCTAATCCAAATAACACATGCATAGGCCATTCCAACTAGTCTACCGCACGTCTAGTTCTCCTAAAACCCGTTAAGCGTGAACCTAACAAGTTAAAAGCATAACCCGACTTGTTATAGATCTAAACCACTCTTACAACTAGATCAATCCACCGCATGATAGAATCTAATCATAAAAAGCTAAAAGCTTGCATATATCTAGATAGATATATAAATACTCATTACTCATTAAAGCGTAACCGTATTCGGTAAGCTTACCGAATCGAGGTCCATGAAGAAGGAACACACACGTAAAACATGATCAAAACCTATCAGATTAAACCGATCTCTAGCCCACCAGATGACTAGCTCTAGAGTAACCCAAAGACCTGCATCATGCCGCACGGTACCCAGTCCTGTCAAGGCTAATTCTATGCCTAACGTGCATGAACCCGCAACACGTGACAACTTAATTGATCTAAACCCGGCTATTATAAACTAAGTAAAGCAATTAACACGGCAAGATGAACAAAAAATGTTAAAAGCTCAAGATTAGTCTAAGAGTTTTAGGGTTTTATATCCATCTGTCGTGTTGATCTAAAACAATTGAAAAGTCGAGTCCTATCAATCTAAATTGGGCAAAAAGTGTGTGCAACATAATTAAAATAATTATAAAGCATGCAACAAGTGGTAACTTAATGAATCTACTAGAGCTTGCCGGATCTAATAGAGCCGATAACTAGCTCCAAGCTAGATCTTAGTCCACCGCCGCGACTCATGACCTAACAGGGGAACCCTCTTGTCCCAAGAGCTTAAATCCACCGGATGATCCTAAGCATGGCAACAAGACTACTTGCACATAATCTAAATTCACCGAATGATACTAGACATGATGCAAGGTTGCCGGTACTTACGGAGGTCGATGAATCGATGGTTCCTCTCGAAGCAACTCGACGACACGACTTGGACTCGAAGGGTGGCACGAGGCCGGTTTGGTTGTATTGATTGTAGAGAGTTTTTACAATTGTCAAGGGTTTAATATTTATACCCTAGACTTGACACGAGTCTTAACAGACTACGATTACAAAGAAGGAAAATCTAGCTAAAAGATAACTTGGACTCCAAGTCTTTTCGGAGTCATTGATGATATGTACATCGTGGGACCCTTCCTCTTTGGGTAGCGCGTCTCAACGCCCACCAACTTGCCGAATCACCTCTGACAACCGACTGTACGAAGCCTTGTCGATTCATTGATTCAGCCGAGAGGATCCTCCAATTCCAAAACATGGCTAGCTTGGCTCATGGAGGCATTTACCAAAACATACTACTTCACCCCAACGTTTACCTCTTATTCTCCAATGGCTCATTTCAAAGAAGAACAAACCAGTGCTCATTTCTCTCTCCTCCATTATTGCTCAACCGTCAAGCAAATCAATGATTCCTACCAGCAAGTCTTGAGAGAAAAGGCAACAAAAATCAATTCGAGAGCATATCCATTGATTCCCAAACTCAAAAGAGCATTTGGTTCAAGTTTGGCCGACAACCCTAGGGTTTGTTATTCTTGGAGCTTGCTCCTAGCCGGCTAGATGTCGCCCTTGAGCTTGCCAACTAGGGTGGCTTCCTAGGAGGTTTGTAACAATAATTTCAATCAAAGAAATCACCCCTTATCTCAAGAGAAAACTCGCTTGACTTGAGAATGTGAGTAAGGCAAACCTTTATGGTAAGCCTAAGCTTTTTGTGGCATCCTCAACAATGTAGACTTAGGCAGGCCTTGGTGGGGAGCTAAAACACCAGATAAATCCTTGTGTCCCGCGTGCTTATTTATTGTGGCCTCCTCAACAACGTGGACTTAGATAGGCCTTGGTGGGGAGCTAAAACACCGGATAAATCCTTGTGTCTTGCGTGCTTATTTATATTCATGGAAAATTCTTGTTGATATTAGGGATTGTTATCGATCATTCTAGCTTGTGATATCATTGTTCTAGCTCTCGATCTGTGCAGCAGTGCTAGGAATTCATCTCATATAATATATGTTGGTTAGATGTTTGTGTTGCAATATTATCTCTCTGTGTAGTGTGGTAGTGCAGCAACGACGTGTGGCAGTGCCGCCCTCTGTTCTGACCGAGTTTTGAGTTTAGTTTTTATAGGCCCATTCGCCCCCTCTAGGCCTCCTACCATTCTAGAGATCATACACCTTGAAAGCTCTAGTTCGGTTTTGTGTAAACCTAGGTTTTAATGTTAAGCTTTAAAGTGAAAATGAGAGAGGTTGGCAACACTAGATGCTTGTGCATGGTGGGTAGGTGGAGAAGGCCATGTGCTCATGAAGCTGGAGATGATGGTCATTGTGTTATAATGAAATGCTCCAACTCGTAAAGAAGAAAGAGAGAAACAAAACCATGGATATCAAGGCAAAGGCATATTTTTGGGTTGTGTTTGGTGCTCAAGACACCAATCTATGAAGAGGGGAGAGCTCCCAATCGAAGAGGAGTATGTTGCAATATTGTACCCAATCATTTCAAGTGCCTTTAAACATTCTTGTAGAACATATTTTTGCATGCTAATTAGGTGATATTGGTGGCTTCCCATATTAGAGATATACACAATATGTCCTTGTTGGTAACCCGCCCTAATGAGAATAAGGAAACCAATTTTACATTGCATGTGTCCATTCTCTGTCAGTGCTAGGAAAACCGCCGCCTAGGCCCAAGGCCCGCCAGCGTGCTTGCGCCCTGGCGGGCGGGCGCCGCCACCCAGCTCGTCATCCTTAAGCCGTCATTAAGTAATAATTATTTAGGAAAATAAATAAATTGCTTTGTCAAGAGGTATTCCAATCTATCACGGAAACCTCCTAGATATTTCTTAGTAGGCAAGTCTCCCTCGGACTATAAATACAAGGGGCTTGTAATCAGTTGGATCTTAATCAAGAAAAAAATTAAAGGGGTAACACCAACAACTCCTATCTCTCAACTCTCCCTCTCAACCCTAGCGCGCCGCGCCGCCCCCCCACGCCACCACGCCCACACACACGCGTGCGCTGCGGCGCTCCACCACCGTCGGCGCCATCGCGCCCGCCGTCGGTCTCTTGCTCGTCATCACCGTCACCTCCTTCCTCGCCGTTCGTCATCGGTCGTCATCTCGCCGCCAATCATCGTCATCACCGCTGCCTCACGGCGTCTCCGCCGCCCGAGGGAGCTGCCGCTGACATGTCACAGGCCCGAGCTAATCTAAGCGGTCTATGACGGATGGTATCCGGTCGGACGATCCAACCACGCCGCCACCGTCAAGATTCGATGGCCGTCCGGCGCCACCTTACCGGAGATGATCATGGAGGCCATCTCACGGCGCTTGGACCGAGAACACCGTCGACAAAGCTGTGATCCTCAACTATATCAAAGATAAGTGCGGCTCGAGCCTTCCGGTCCATCACTACGCATTAATCTGTTAGGCCACCTCTCCCGCATGAAGGTCACGGGTGAGCTCAACGACTTCCTCGACGCCACCCCACCATGGTCGCCACCGGCGACAAGTGCTCCCACGGGCGCCGCCAACGTCGTCCCCTCAACGACCACCGGCGCAACAACCAACGGACATGTCTACCCCGAGAATGCCCACGCTGTTGTGGTTCAGATCAGGAGGCTACCACCGATGTACACCAGCTGCTCGACGAAAAGCCTACCCAACTAGGCCAACGTCGTGAGGCTCCAACAACAGTGCAGATAAGTTCCTATGCCACCAACATCCTCTCTGACACTGGGAACACCAGGAGCACCCACACAATCACCATCAAGAGCAACACAACGGCGTCGTCGGCGTCGCCGATCTCAACTCCAACATCATCGACTTCAACAACGCCTCCAAGGGGCGCCCCAAACAACGTCGACCGACCACGGCGTCGCCAACCATGGCGTCGTCGGCATCGGCGATAGCACCAATGTCACTACGGGTGACATAACGACATCAACTGACATCGACATCGACGTCACTGTCCCTGACATTCTGGACAACACCGGCGCCGTGAACAACAACGATGGCAACACCTTCGCCGACCAGGACATCACACGCTTCAAAGTCACCAGACAAGTCCATCCCAACCACAATGGAGCTTCTACCTCTACCATCCATGCCGCAGCGACACCGTCCGATGTCGTCATCGTCAACCACGACATCACCAACGGCAACGACGACAACTTCAAGGGAACAACCAATGGCGATGACGCCCCTCCCAAGGGCGCCACCATCGACAACTTTGGCCTCATCGGCGGCGATTAATGCGGCTCGGCATGGGAACGCATGCCAACGTCAACGTCACCAACGGCGCCCCCACGGGTGACACCATCAACGTCATCGGTGATTCGCTGAACTCTGACGACTACATCAACTCGTTACACCTGCTGGATGTTCCGTGGACATCCACTACGGTAGAGAACATCGACAAGCAAGCTACGACTCCTATCGTAGCTTCAACCCCGGCGAGTCGATGCAGGCAACACCACCCTTAGCGGTCGTCTTCCGATGACTCCGGTATCGGCTCTAGCACGCGAAGGCGCCCCCTTCATCACATCGTCATCGAATATCATCACGGTCAAGGACATGAGGTATGCCGCTATCCACGATAATAGTGGTACTTCTGCGGTTCATCAGCATGCCAAGCCAGACGCCACTGTAGAACTGGGACACCTCCACCCGATGCCTACCTTGCGGTTTCAAGCTGACCATCTACGACAACCGCATCACCGACCTTGCGCCAACTTCGGCGGAAGAAGACCCGCGACTACATCAGCACCTTCAAGTTCGTCGGTAGGCTCCATACTATGCAGGGGGTGCACTATAGCGCGAGGCGCCCGCACGATGGACGACACAATGCGACTCGCTCGTACGCTTGACGCCCCTTTGCCACGTTCCTCGCAAGGCTCGACAGCGGCCCGACGAAGACGACTTGGCTATGACAGCCGGGCCGACTTCGAGGGCGATCCATCCCGCCGGCTCCTCGTTCCTCGACAACATCAACGCCCGATGCGACTACACCAACGAGCTCTACAACAAGCTTTGGGCTGTGATGCACCAAGAGGCGACCGACATGTTGGGCGCGGCGATCCAACTCGCCCACCCGCCGACACTCATGTCTCCTATGAGGTCTTCAGCAAAGCCGACTGCGAAATTCATCGGCGGCGACGCGAGGAACACGCCACCGACATCGATCCCCTACCTCATCGGCCTCGTCACTACCTCGGGGACTCTCATCCTTCCTCAACTCGCTACACCGACCGACGACAACCTACATGGCATCACCGAACCATTAAGCTCCAAGCGGGAACAATAGCTTTGGTGCCACTCAAGGTGATTGGTGTTCACCTCCCGACGACTTCGTCAACCATGCCGAGCATCACAACAAGCACCTAGCGGATGGAGGAGCGCCCGCGGCTTCTTGCCATCGGTGTCAATCTTCTTCCTCGACAACCACCGCTACTATGCCCCGGAATTGTCAAAGGTGCTATGGGATGTTCTCCAACCAGGTGGGATCATACGCACACACTTGAGGTTGGCTTTCACCCCTCGACATACTCGCCACCAATGCAACCCTCTCCAGCAATGGAATCCCATCAATTGAACCAAAGAAGAACAAAGATCGGCGTCTTCATCTTCGCCCGGCTCGGTCCCTCGACACAAATGGATGCAACAATCTTCAGGGCCGTGCTACTTCGATCGACCCATCAACAACGACAGCCGTGCGGGCCACAGACGAGGACGCCTGTCGGGGAAAGGGGGAGAGATGTCGGGTGCCGGGAAAACCGCCTAGGCCCAAGGCCGGCGTCGCGCGCCACGGCCGGCCGGCGCCACCCACCCACCTCGGCATCCTTCGGCCGTCATTAAGTAACAATTATTTAGGGAAAAATATTTAGGGAAATAAATAAATTGCTTTGTCAAGAGGTATTCCAATCTATAAGGAAACCTCCTAGATATTTGTTAGCAGCAAGTCTCCCTCGGACTATAAATACAAGGGCTTGTAATCGTTGGATCTTAATTAAGAAAAAATTAAAGGGGTAACACCAACAGCTCCTATCCCTTAACTCTCTCTCTCTCAACCCTAGCGGCGCTGCCCCCCCCCCACGCCGCCGCCGCTTGCCGCCGCCGCCACCGCACCCACACCCAGCGCTTCCGCCACCGTCGGCGCCGTCCCACGCTACCGTCAAAAACGCCCCGTCGTGCCGACGCCGGTCCCTGCTGATTCGTCATCACCGTCACCTCCTACCTCGTCGTTCGTCATCGGTCTCACGTCATCTCGCCGCCAATCATCGTCATCACACGCTGCCTACGCCGCCCGCCACCCGGGAGCTGCGGCGACGTTTCACAAACAAACCCAATCTAAACGGTCTATGACATTCTCCATAGGGAATGCTTCAACATTAACGAAAAATCAACCCCAAAATGTTGAAGTGTGTCTTTGAACCATGCTATAGGTTGAAGCGTCTATATTTAATAATTATATATCAGAACAAAATATTCATATAGGTTGAATGGTCTAAATTTAAAACATGTTACTCAGTATGCTTGGATATGGGTAGTTTGCCCTTGAAATGTTGGTTCAATCAAAGACCAACTCATACATAGTTAGGTGGAAGATCCGATGAAGGTAGGTCGTCGGCCATCTCTTCTCCTAAATTTTCTACAAAGTCATATTTTTGTGATTTCAACATATATATTACTAACAAAGGAATAATTTTACTAACAAAGTCACATTTTCTACCTTTTACATATATAGTACTAACAAAATAATAATGTTACTAACAAATTCACATTTTCTACATTTTTCTCCTAGATATAAAAATAAATGTACACATATATATATAATAAATATACATTATCTTTAAAGGGATATATATATATGCAAACTGCACATCCACATACGGACGACAAGGGCGTGGGGGCGTCGATGGCGTGGCGACGGCGCTGGGGCGTGCCTCGGTGCCGTGAGGACGACGGTGAAGACGACGACGGGGCGGGGGTGGGGAGCATTGGTGGTGTGATGACCATGGGGAGGAAGCGCAGATGGCGGGAAGAAGACGGCATCGGCACGGGGGCGTTGGAGGCGCGAGGGCGGTTGAGAGGCCTGCGTCGGAGCCATGGCCACCGATTCTCTCATTACTACACAACAAAGATATTGTAACACTTTCTTGTAACATATTCATCAATGTGTTCCAATGAAATCTCATAGTAACACAAAGTAGAGTGTTACAGCTTTGGTTGTAACACAAAACATTTTTTCATAAAAATGTGTTACTAACAATAATTTTAGTAACACCAAATTAGTGTTACAAGCAAAATGTTACAATAGAGCACTACGTTGTAACACATAAATGGAACATATAAAAGTATGTTACAAATATACGCCCTATAGTAACATAAAATAAAGTTACAGTCCAAGTGTTACAAAGATTCAGAGCAATCGCCCGGTAGACTATTCACTCCCCACACACACTCACGCACATGTTCCCTCGCGGTGGATCTAGATATCTTTGAATCTCGCTCTTTCTCACACTTGCTTTCCCTAGCACGAGGAAATTGCTATCTAGGACTACAATCGTCACACTCTACAGTTTTGTGAGTCTAATCGTAAACTTCAGAAAAATAGACCTCAAAATGTTGGACACTAGCTTGTTTTGTTGCCATAATGCATATTAGTAATTCTTTTCTTAATTATTAGTAATACGTCATAATGCATACACATACCTAGTTTATTTCCCTTCTCAATTCTATATGTCCATACGTATTTGTTTTCCTTGCTAAAAATACTTCCAATATACATATATACGCCGTATATATAAATATTTATTACTTATTTATGATTTATTAGTTACAAATCAATGTTTTTTAGCAGAAAATTATTTTTGTAATACCAATCATCTTTTCTTGTGCCCAACTGATAAGCCAGGGCCCAATCGTCAGTTTCATAGGGTTCAAAATTAACCAGAAAAACGATAGAATATAGCAAAAATTTCACAGCAGGTAGGGGTTGAACCTTTAAAATTTGTTTTACTCCTTTTAGTTTTAATAATTATACGTTGATCATTTATTGAAATAGAGAATAATATAAAGCGAATTAAAATTTGCCGCCCACGAAAATAAGCTAAGAAAGGAAAATTTGCCGCGCACGCATGCTGTAATTAGCGCACAAATCGCATCCCTTAACTACCCACCCCGCATAACCTCCCTAGTCTCCCTATTCCTCATCCATCTCTCCATTAGTTGCGGCGCCACCTGATGCCAGCTGCCGGGCGGGAGAGTGCCGGATCTGCGACGTCGCCAGTCTCGATCCACCATCAGCGCAAGGTACGCAGCCATCACGATCTTCCTCCTCTGCCTTGCCCCTGCCAGAGTCGTCCCTCCCGCAGTCCCACTGGTTGTCGTCTCGCCGACGCCACGCCGGCCATCGTCGGATCCCCGCCATCCTGCCATCCGCCAGCGCCGGCCCCTCATACTCACAGGCGGCCAGGAAGCCAGGCCCCAGCCGCACGGCGCCGGCATCTCGTGCTCACAGGCAGGGGCAGGGGGCAGCAGCGATGGTGCCAGTGTTGTTGGACCCATGGGTATGGCGGACGGCAGCAGGTTCTGTCCGAGCTCTTCTATTCGGTTCCTCACTTGTGTCCAGTTCCACCGCTTAGTTTTGTGCTCCATTGGATCCTCCCGTTTCCATGCCTTCTTGGATTCTTTAATAGATCAGCTCAAGTAATGCTATCCTGCGCTGTCCTAAAAACAGATTCTTTGTAATTAGACCTTCTAATGGTTATTTGGTAATTAGACCTTCTAATGATTATTAGGCTTTCAATTGGTTTTCAGTCAGGGAAACTCAGTTTGTTAGCCTTAGGCATAATGATATTCACTTTGACAGGGATTGGGTGACCAGATCGTTATTCGATTCCCCAAATTATTAGTTTCAAATATATTCTAGTAATCGTATATGCTTGTAGTTGATGCTTTATTTTGTTCTTCAGCGCAGTTGGATGTGGCTGTAAGGCTGTTGGTCTTTGTTTCATGTGTACTATTAACATCTGAATAGGCAGTAGTTATGCTACAGTCAATAACATTTGACAACTTTGTAGGTACAAGTACAAATCTATCATTATCGGTGTTAGCACTCTACTATGGAAATCATTTGAATATCAGCTGAGCACATTTTCTCTTGGCACCGATTCAGAAGCCATTGTTGGTGGAGTAAGACAGGAAGCCGATTCTACATCAATGTACATATGTAGTCTAATTTGTAATATTACAACTTATATTTTCTTTGCAGGTTGAAATGGTTATTGATTGAATTCATTACATCAATGTGCACAAACAATGGATGAAGAAGCATTGGACTGAAACAATCCTAGCTAGTTCTTTAATTTTTCTTTCTAGTACGGACTATGTTTGTTTGCTCTAGGAGCAATATCATTATGTACATATACTATGATATGATGTGAACAAGCACTATATTTGAAAGCATCCTATAATATGTGTCTCTTGCTATGATTATTGAAATTTGTGGTTTATGTGACTCTACAGTGTGTGTTGTTTGTGGATTCTATAATAATCTGTGTGCCGCATGTATATGCAAAATTAAAAAAAAAAAAAGATTCCTAATCAAAATATGTTACAATAGATATAAAAAGTGTTGCAAACCATGTATTCCTTTTGTTCCATACTATGCTCTGTCATAATGTAGTAGTGTTACTATAACCCAAAAAAGTGTTACAACAGAACATCACTGTAACACATTCAAATGTTTCGATAGATAAATAAATGTGTTACAAACTATGTGTTCTACCATAATGTAAGGTGTTACTATAACACAAAAAAGTGTTACAATAAAAATCCTTGTAACACTAGACAAATGTTCCTATAGACAAGAAAAATGTGTTACAATAAACCAGTCTATAGTAACATAGGCAATTGGAACACAAAAAAGAAATGTGCTACTAAGAGGGGCAGTAACATTTTTTCCGATCTATAGTAACACAAGTTGGTGTTACTTGTATCCCTGCGCTTGTAGTAGTGTCTGAACAATATGAAATAGATGCAACCTATATATATGAAATCAAACTGATGAAATATCGAGAACTTGAATTTATGGTGGCAACATATGTGAAACACATATGCAAATCCACATAGTTGCAAAACACATGCTCCAATAGAAGACTGAAACCGATGAATCATTTTGAAATATAGTGTGGAACATAGGCACATCCTGATCAAACGATAAAATAATGGGAATGTATCCTGTGCAAATGAGGCTTACGTGCAACCGTGCAAATTCTTCTTCTGGTCCATTGATCTTCCATCCGACGGACAAACAGAGGGAGGCGATGTTTTTACACAAAACCGCCCGCAAGCAGCACTGGACTTTGCACGAAGGGCCCCGCGCACGCACAAGAGTTGACGGCGTCTCCGTCAGGCTCCGTCCGCTTCGTCCTTCCGTCGCTAGCAGGAAAGTTACGACGACGTGGGTTTCATCTCGCCTACCGCCGCCGGGTGGGATTCAGGGAGACCTGCCGCCGGCTTCCCGCTCGACTGCCCAGCCTCTGCCTGCCCTGTTCGAGTCGACCTCGCCGCTCGCTCTCTTCGTCTCCACCGAGGCGCCTTCGCTGTTCCTCGCCGCCCTTCCTCGGTGTCCGGCTAGTGGGGAAGCCCCGCGTCTCCACCTCTGGCTAGTGGGGAAGGCCTGCCCCTCGAGCTACAAATTCAGAATGTATAGTATGCTGTGACAAATTCAGTATGTATAGTGACTGGAGGCCCGCGTTGTATCTTCGACTTTGCGATGCAACGACTCGCGATGAAAACGACGGAGCCTGACGGAGACGCCGTCAACTCTCGTGCATGCGCGGGGGCCTTCGTGCAAAGTCCAGTGCTGCTTGCGGGCGGTTTTGTGTAAAAAGATCGCCTCCCTCTCTTTGTCCGTCTGATGGAAGATCAATGGGCAAGGAGAAGAATTTGCGCGGTTGCACATAACCCTCGTTTGCACAGGATACGTTTACATCTGGTTGTGCAAAGATTTACTTGCCTGTGAATGGGCTGGGCTGCTATCGTTGACCAATTCAGGGGAGCCGATAGGAACCACTTGTTGCCAGCAAGCCCTAAAATAAGCATTACACGGTTTTCAGATCCAGCAGCCGTACACCCCAGCGGTCTGCTCCACCGCAGGCACGCAACCTAGCGCCGCAGCCACGCCCCACAGCCCGCTGCCTGCGGTGATGTGCCGTGAGAGAGGGTCCGATCTCCACAGAGCTTGATTCCCTAGGTTCCCCTACCCAGATCCAGCAGCCGTCACCCCAGATTCCAGAAGGCCCGACCAAGCGGCATGGTGCCGCCACCGCCGCGCCGGGCAGCAGTGATGGGCCGGGCGAGAGGTAGATCGCGTCTCTCGCTTCGCATCCGTGACGAATCGAGCCGCTCCTCGCTGCCCCAGTGGGGTCCGTCCGTTCAATCAACAATCACGCCGCCGCCGCCACACGCCCGCCGGCGCTGCTGCCGGAAGAGCTCGTCGAGGATGTCCTCCGCCGCCTACCTCCAGATGATCCAGCTGGCCACGTCCGCGCCGCGTTTGTCTGCAAGAGCTGGTGCAGCGTCATCTCCGGCCCCGTCTTCCGGACGCGGTTCCGGGAGTTCCACGGCAGGCCCCCATGCTCGGCTTGTTCGTGAACCAAGATAGTGTTGCCCTCTCCCGCTTCGTCGGCACCTCCTCCACCTGCCCCCACTTCGCGGACTGCAGCTACTGGAAGGTCTTGGACGCCCGCCACGGCCGCGTCCTCCTTCACAATTGGACCAGGGATTTGGAGATGCCCTTCGTCGTCTGGGACCCCATCACAGAGCGCTGGAGGGAATTGCCCTTGTTGCCAGAAACCCCGAGACCTGCGAGATGGAACGTGGCAGTGCTCTGTGCTGCCCACCTTGGCGGCACCTGCGACCACTTAGACTGCCACCGTGGACACTTCCTCGTGGTTCTAGTTGCCACCAGGAGTAACCTGACGACGGTGGGCTATGTCTACTCTTCAGAGACTGGTTCGTGGAGGGATCCAATAATCTCTGTGCAGTTCCGATATTACTGTGTCACTTCAGCGCCGAGTTCCCTTGTGGGGAATGCGCTCTACTTCTCGGGTTGGAATTACACAAATATCCTCAAGTATGATTTGGGCACACAAGAAATATCTCTGATCACTACAGAAAAACCGCGTCTTTGCCGAGTGCGAAGAGGTTCGCCGAGTGGCAAAAGCCGCGCGCACTTTCGACAACGAACACCTTTGCCGAGTGCCAATCTCAAAGACTCGGCAAAACCAGCTTTGCCGAGTGCCTGGCCATCGGCGGCGGCACAAAGACGGAAAACAATACTTTTGCGAGTGCCCGGCCGTCGGCAAAATAATACACTCGGCAAAGGATAACAGGACCAAACGGGGCGGCGCTCTCCGTCACCTTTGCCGAAAGTGTCTCACGTTAGGCACTCGGCAAAAGGCGACACGCTTTGCCGAGTGCCAACTTCCAGCACTTTCGGCAAATACTCTCTTTGCCGAAAGTGCCACATAAGGCACTCGGCAAACCGTTAATTTTTTTTTTTTTTAGTCCCATATTTTTTTTATGTGCCATTAGGACACTAATTACATGTCATGTTCAGAATTTGGGAGAATTTCACGCTGTTTTGCTATATTTCATGAATTATTTTTATTTTTCTTGCATTTTCTTGACGACTCTAAATTTGAGCTACAGGTACATGAAATAATGGACTGTGTTCATTCAAAAAAATGTTATTCACGATGTTTGGCGTATGTTTAGGCTAAATCCAGGGGACTACGCCTGAAATTTGAACATTTGTAATGTCTGCGGAACATGGCAGTCACGTCTTGGGAAAGGTGTTTTTTAAAATCTATAAATTCCAAAAAGAAGTTTAAAATTCCACAAACTTGAGATGTGGTGTCTTGCCATCCGATGGGGAACTTGCTCGAAAAATTTGAAAAAGTTTTCCACAAGTTGTGGCGTGAGATGACAAGACACCATCTCCAAGTTTCGTGAGATTTTAAACTTCATCTTGGAATTTATAGATTTTAAAAACACCTTTCCACGTGACTCGTCATGTTCCTAAGACACAAATGTTCGAAATTTCAGGCGAGTCCCCTGGATTTAGCCTAAAACATACGCCAAACATCGTGAATAATATTTTTTGAATGACCACCGTCCATTATTTCATGTACCCGCAGCTCAAATTTGGAGTCGCCAAGAAAATGCAAGAAAATAAAAATAAATCATGAAATATAGCAAAACAGCGTGAAATTCTCCCAAATTCTGAACATGACATGTAATTAGTGTCCCAACGCAGCAAAAAAAAAAAATGGGACGGGAAAAAAAAAAAAAAAAGCATAGTTTGTCGAAAGTGCCGTATGGGGCACTTCGGCAAAGACATTATTTGCCGAGTGCCCCGGACGTGTGGCACTCGGCAAAGACAAGATTTGCCGAGTGCCCGGATGCGGGCACTCGCAAAGTAGGGTTTTTTAAAAAAAAAAGCCGACAGAGCTTTGCCGAAAGTGCCGCATTTCGGCACACTTCACGGCAAAGCCGCCAATATCTCGGGCCCGAGGACCCATTTTTTCTCATTCTTCCCCACGCCCGCCACGCCACGCCGCCGCCGCCCGCCGATTCCCTCGCGGACCTCGCCCGCCGCCGCCCGTTCGCTGGATCCGGCCGCCCGCCCGCCGGACCGCGCCCCCGCCGGGCCGCCGGACGCCCGCCCGCCAAGGCCATGCCAGCGCTCCGCGAAGGGCGCCCGCCGGCCGGCCGCCCGCCGGCCGGTGCCGCCCGCCCATCTCGGCGGATCGGCCCCGCCCAACGCCGAGGCCGGCCGTTAGGCGCCCCGCCCTGCCCGCGCCGCCGGCCGCCGCCAGTCGCCACGGGGCGCCGCCGGCCGCCCGCCCGGCGCCGCCGGACCAAGGCCGGCCTTGTGCAAAGGAGGAAGGGAAGGGAAGAAGAGGAAGAGGGAGGAAGGGAAGGGAAGAAGAGGAAGAGGGAGGAGGAAGAAGAGGGAGGAAGGGAAGAAGAGGGAGGAGGAAGAAGAGGAAAGGGAGGAGGCGGAAGAGAGTGCCTCTCGGACCGGTCGTCGCCGTCGTCGCCGACCGGTGCTGCTGCGGCGGTGATCGACGCCGTCGTCGCCGACCGTTGCTGCTGTGGTGATCGACGTCGTCGTCGCCGACCGTTGCTCTTGCCGTTTCTACGGCCAAGGTAAGCCCTATCTTTCTAGTAGTGGTTAGTACTAGTAGTTAGTAGGGTTAGTAGTAGTAGTTAGTAAATAGTTTGGTGGCCTTCGTGCCCATATTGGTGGTTGTTATATTGGTGGTTGGCGGCCTTCGTGCGCATATTGATGGTTGGTGGCCTTCGTGCCCATATTGGTGGTTGGTGGCCTTCGTGCCCATTCTCGGTATATGCATGTGGTTGTTGGCCTTCGTGCCATGTTTTTTTGCGTGGTTTTGGGTATCTCTCCCGCGGGGGAGGTCTTTGCCGAAATTTTGAGTGGACACTAACTTTTTTGGCCTTGTTTTGTAGGAGGACTGTGGAGGGGGACTCGGCGACCCCCGGTCGTCCTCGTGGGCGGGTCTTGCTGCACCGCGTCTCCACCGACCCCGTAGGTATGAATCACGTCCGTCCCGTCCTTGTAGTTGTCTTACATAGCGCGACCCGCTTAGGGGCGTCTCCCGTCCGAAAGAGATATGGGCGTTGGTATGCGCATCTCGTGCATATCTGCGACCGTATCTGTTTCGATTGTCCACGTTTTGGACGGCCCGTGGATGCGTGGGACAAGGTTAGCATCCATGCTCGGCTCCCGTCCAGAGCCAAATTTCGGCAGCACCTCCCGTTGTTCTCGGATACACACTCTCCCCGCCAGGGGCGTGTCGGGAGAACACGGGAGGTGTCAGCCGAAATCCGGCTCTCGGGACTTCGAGCATGGATGCTAACCTTGTCTACGCATCCTCTGGTGGGATTAGGACCTACCCCTCACCTATTAGATGGTAGGAACGCCGTGTAGATGCAATTGTCGCTTATGTGGCTCGCGACATGGGCGTATGACGAGGATGGATAACCGTGAGTGGATGTACACGGGCCATAAGTAAGAGTCTTGAATGGGTTAGGGGACCGATGCTTTCTGGAACATGCATTTGGCCCAGTTGCTAAAGGGTCTGTTCGGGATGCCGTGTCCGTGCAAAGAAATGTAAGAACAAGAAAAAGCGAGTCAAGATTGAAATGGGTAAACATATTTACAACAACGGATTCGTCCCAAACTATAGCCGGGATCTTCCACGGCGAAGTCGATCGTATTAGAGAGGCGTGGTGAGGCCCCTCCTCGAGGAGTATGATCAAGATGCCGGATGGCGCATATGATGGCGAGACTTTCATGATGCACGTTCAATGGAGGATTGGAGGAGGAACTCGAGGAAACCGCAAAGGCGTTCTACGAGATGATGGAGGCGCACGGAAGCCCCTTTACGAAAGACAATGCTTACGGCCGGATGGCATTTCACGCCTTATAGCGTTGAAGTCCCAATTGAGCATTAGTCGAGACGGCCGACACCTGTTGTCGATTCTTGGCAAAATGCTTCCGAGGGGTCACGTCCCCGCCGAAGAACACGTACGAGTCACGGGAGACTTCTTCGTGGACCGAAGATGCCGTATGACTCGTACCATGCTTGTCCAAAGGGGTGCGTCCCCTTTAGGGGAGACCTCAAGGAAGCAACGCGACCGTCCAAAGTGCAAAGCCTCTAGGTATGTGGAGGTAGAATGTAGTGATGGCGGGAAGAAGCAGTCCAAGATCCCCGAGATGGTCCTACGACACCTTCCTTTTTCGCATCGCGAGGCTCCAACGGCCGTACATGACGGAGGAGTCCGCGAAACAAATGACATGGCACAAGAAGGGCAAAAGATACAGTCCCGAGAAGTTGGTACACCCATCGGATGGTGATGCATGGAAGCACTTCCGATAATATGCATCCCCGAAAAAGCTATGGAGGCTCGAAATGTACGTGTAGCGTTCGCAATGATGGGTTCAACCCGTGCGGTCAACTGGCGGCCCCGTACACTTGTTGGCCCGTGTTTGTGATCCCTCTCAATCTTCCCCGGTGTCATGTTTGAGCTCAAGCACCGTTTGACGCCGATAATACACCGCACCCGGGCAACAATATGGGTGTGTTCATGCGACCGTGTGGGATGAATTGCAAGATGCTTGGGAAAATGGGGTATGCGACGCGTGCATCAGAGCTACAAAGACAAACTTTACAATGCACGTGTGGTACCTATATTCAATGCATGACTTCTGGCTTATGGCATATTCACGGGATGGTGTGTTCATGGGAGGTTCCCTTGCCCAACTTGCAAAGGCAGGTATGCGATTCACACGGCTTCTCAAGGGTGGCAAGTATTCCTCGTTTGACAAACATCATCAATTCTTGCCCGAGAACCATGAATTCAGACTAGACAAAAAGCACTTCACGAAAGGTATTCAAGTCACCGATCCCATCCCAAAGTTTATGACCGTGAAGAGGTCCTTGCCGAAACTAGCTGGTCTCAAAATCGATGAAAAGAAAGGTGGTTTTGTTGGATATGGTCGGACACACATGTGGACTTATATATCGGGCTTGACTAATCTCCCCTACTACAAGGATCTTCTTCTTCCACACAACATCGATGTAATGCACACGTAAAAGAATATCTACGAGGCACTCTTCGCAACATCCATGGACCTTCGAGAAGTCAAAGGACAATGTTAAAGCTAGACTTGACATAGAGATCTTTGTCGCGATAGACCAAAGCTAGTGATAGAGACCCCTAGCCCCGGGAGGAGATGGAAAAAGGGCCCGGCCGACTACATCATCAAAAGGGCCGATAGGAAGGAAGTGCTACAAAGGATGAAGACGTTATCGTTCCTCGATGGGTATCGCGGCGAATCCGAGTAGGGGAGTGAACTTGCAAACTATGAAAGTCCCGGGGATGAAGAGTCATGACTTCCACATATGGATTGAGCGGATCCTTCTGCGATGACTTCGGGGATACCTCCCCCCAACCCGGTTAATGGCGCGTCTGGCGAGTTGAGCTTTTTCTTCCGCCCGGCTTTGTGTTAAGGAGTTATCTCGGGATGCGATTGCTGATCTGGGCGTCTTTGCACTGCGTTGATCCGCAAGTTAGAGATGATATTTCCACCGGGCTTCTTCCCCGTCCATGCAACACCTGATTTTGCACTCGCCCAAATGAGGCACGGTTGGGGGCCCGTGCGGTTCCATTGGAGCTATCCAATTGAGAGGGCTCTCAAGGTACCGGAGAAAATGCAGGAATAAAGCCGTAATTGAGCCTTCCATGGCGGAGGCATACATTCGGAGGAGGTGTCGACCTTCACACAGGCGTACTATACTGAGAAACTTCCGAGCGTCCACAATCCTACCCCTCGTTACAACGCCGAGGAGAGTTCATCGAACCTTAGCCTTTTCAGAGGGCAAGTCGGAAGAGGAAGCGCAGCTACCCACAAGCACTTGTCCTTTGATGAGTGGCGCACTATCATGCTCTATGTGTTGTTGAACCTTGACGAAACTGCTCCTTATCAGCAGTAAGTTCTCAATGAGCTTGTTCCACACCTCTGGCCTCCACCTATCGACCCTAAACCTCTAGCCTTGTTTTTTCAGGGAATTTATTGGTCAACACTGGAGAGGGAATGGGGCTCCTACCTTGCAACAAGAAGACAATCTTCTAAAAATGGGAAACCCGATTTTATTTCCCCGTTACGCTCAAAGGTACCATCCAACTAACCTCGTTCGGCTTTGATATTCCACTTTGGTCCTAGTAACATATAATGTAACGATCTATGTGGCCTGACCTTGCGTGCCCGCACGATGCCGATATGTGCGAAGATTTAAAACAGTGGGCAATGGCTTCCCCGTAGGGTCAACTCGTTCACCGCTTATGATGTGAATGGCTATCGGTTTCGCACGAAAGCTACGAGGAGAGTCGGCCCAACCGGAAAACAACGTGCACCGGTTCGTGTCCCGGCTTGGATAAGAAGGACTATTACGGCATAGTCGAAGAAATATATGAGCTCAACTTCGGGGTCCTAAAGAGCTCAAGCTAGTGGTATTCAAATGCCATTGGTTCGATCCCGATGACACGAAAGTGGACCCTACGATTGGGCAAGTCGAAATCGGACGAGATTCCGTATATGGAGGAGAGGATGTCTATATTGTGGCTAATATACACGCCACACAAGTTTATTACCTCCCATGGGCGTGCCAAAAACACGCGGACCTTGCGGGTTGGTACCTTGTGCGGCGGCGGTATCGCCGCACGGTAAAAGCGCCTGTTCCAAACGATGATGATTACAACCCCGACCCAAACACTCAAGAGTTCTATCAACCCGAGGGGCTAGAAGGACGTTTGGAGATAGACATTCTTTTCGCCGATGGGCATGGAAGTAGACAACGCCATCGATGAGGACGAGGGTGATGAGGTGCGGATGCTAAGGACACGCAAATTCTTGAACGATGGAGGCCGGTGCGCGAAGGAGCTGTGGAGGGCGATGCACTTGCCGAGGATGATACGGATGATGAGGGTGATGACATTGATGATTACAATAGTGGTAGCGATAGTGATGACTACATCCCGCCTTAGGCATTCGGGAGATAATTTCTAAATCATGTAATACTATTTTGTTATTATTGTTACCTTTCAATTATATTTCATTCATTTTGCAATACTAATTGGTTTACTATTTGTCTTTGCGGGGACTCGACAAAATGCCAGGGCGGAAGGCGGCAACGTCGACGGGGGGATCCAGTCCCTCTACGCGAGACCCCCACCCTCTCCCCACGCCGACGAGGAGGAGGCCGACGAGCAGCCCGACGGTGGAGACGTCGAGGCGCGGCCGGCGTCGTCCGTCCACGAGGAGGCTTGACTTTGTGTCGTCGTCGGACCAGGCCCGGGGCCGGTCGGGCCAGCCGGGGCCAGCGTCGGGCCAGCCCTCGTCGGGCCACACCGCTTCGGACTTCGGACTCCAAAGGTGCGAAGAGACACACTGTCCACATCGTCCTCCTCGAGTGCCGCCAAGGTCTACCGGTAGCGGGGGCCTCGAGCCTCCCATTGGGCCGATCCCTTTTCACCGCCGCCCGTGATTCGACCCAACGGTGAAAAGTAAGTAGCCATTGATATTTTCACTACTTCTTCATATGACATGTTGAAAATCGAACTTCAAACTAACAATTTGTCTTAATGCCTCGTGGCAAGAATCGGAAGATTGTAAGCGGAGGGGCGTCGGCGCGCCATATCAATGGCATCCGAGCCCGCTGATTAGAGAGAACTACCCCGGCTGGTGGACCTCGGGAACAACGTGAGGGAGGTTCCCCTGGGCGATGGGACCACTTCGTCTTGGCGTGAACGAGGGCGGACTTGCCCGGGAAGATCAAGACGGACTTTTGGGTGAGTGTGTATGCGCGGGATTACTTCACGTCGTTTTAATACTATGTTTCTTAAATAATTGAATGATACATGTTTTTTGTATGCGTAACTACTTCACGTGCGGGCGGGAAGGAGGAGGAGGCCGCTAGAGTGCGGGACGTGGTCATCGTCGAGAACGACTCAAGGACCTGTACCACGAGGCGCGTGTTCTTGCATCACCTCCTACAACGCCGACGTGCTTGGCAAGGTGGTGAAGAAGAACGAAGCAAGGGAGATGATGCTCCGGAGGGAGACCGACCTCACCGGGGAGCAAGTACATCCAGGTTCAGTAGAACGCATTTATTCAGATTTCTTCAATAAAAAAATAAGCGGACTTCCATTAATCCTCTCGCTATGTCATGCGGATGTGTCCGAGTGGTGCGGCAAGTACAAGGACTCTTTGGGAGGCCATTGTGGACAAGTGGCTCTTGGGCGAGGCGTGCGAGTACAAGAGACTCCGTCGGAGGTGTCGCCTTTGGAGATGCAAGGCGCTCCACACCACCAAGGCAGCGTGCCCCTCCCTGTATATGGATAGATGGGTACGATTGTGTTGATATTTTTATTCAAGCGCTCAAATCTCTTCACTTCTAACCATCTCTCGTGTTCTCCTCGCGATCGGCTTCGCATGGAAACCGGGGAGGTCGGCCGAGTACGCTGGGTGGGCCTTGACTCACGGCCGGGCGGCGACCGGCCCGCCAACGCCTACGACCCGGCGAAGGGGCCCGAGGCGTGCAAAAACGAACGCCGGCGTCTACCCCAAGCTTACCCAAGACGCCGAGGCGCTCAGCGGCGCTATGGGGAGGACTTCGATCCAGCCCACCGCGCCCCGGACATAGACCGGTGATGAGGTTGGGAGGAGGGAAGCAAAGACGGCCCGGTTCGATGGCCAACAGCCGCGACGACCCGACCCCTCCTCGTTGGACGGTGAGGGTGATTCGCTCAAGGAGCACAACCTCCACCGACATCCCCATAGCACCTCGGCAATCGAGCTCCATGCGGATCGATGCGGGTAACTTCGTTTCATCGGCCGTTCACCGGTTTTACACATTTTCGCTACCTATGCATTGTTTCAATGTTACGGTTGTAATATTGCAGTCCGGATGGCGTAGCCGGAGGCCGTGCAGCGGCCCAGCGGAAGAGTTTGCGGCCAGGCAGGGCGGCCTGCAGGGCCCATCGGCGGGAGTTGGAGGCAATCACGCAACACTCGGTGCGCCCGGTGCGGGGACGTGGCGAGCTACTTCCGGGGGCCTCCGGATCCCGGTGTGACCCCCGCCTCCGTTGCCTCCCTCGCTGTTCCGCTCCACCCCCGTTTCCCGTTCCTCCTCGTGAACGGACTCGGTGAGTATATGTTGTTGTTCATTTATTTGGCATGTGCGGCTCACTGCGGTACTAATGAGATCGCCTCACACTTGTGCAGCCCACAGTCGGGCGGTTCGAACCCGACTCCTCCAGGTGGCCCTTCTCCACCCCATCCAAATTATCCGGTCGGCCCGACCGCACAAAGACACGTGGCCGGTGGCGTTCCTCCTCCGGCGCCGGCAGCCAGCCACACTACGGGCTTCCACACGTCCCTCCACACCATGGGTGGTCGTTCCGTCGGCGCCCGCAAGACGGGTGGTATCCGGGGCAAGGTGAGGGCTCTTCGCACCAGGGAGGCCACGGTTCGGGGCTGTCAAGTTGAGGTGGTGGTGATGGATTTATTTTAGATGTTGGATATGTTGCACCGTGGACGGATCTCGTTTCGATGTTGGACATGTTACATTCCGTTTGGTTGTTGGACATGTTGGATTTTGTGGTATTTGTGGATTATATATGTGAATTTGTGGTATTTGTGGATTATATATGTGAATTTGTGAGATATGTGGATTATATATGTGAATCGGTGATCTATGTGGTTTATGATGTATATATGAATGTTTATGGTATATGTATATGTTGATTTGCAGCAACAAGCAATAGAAACAGCAAAAAAAAAATGAAATTCCCAGCTTTGCCGAGTGCGCACTCGGCAAAGCTGGGTAACCTGCAGGAAAAATGGCGGGTTTGCCGAGTGCAAAAGGTGGCACTCGGCAAAATGACCATAACTTTGCCGAAGTGCCTCCCTCGTACAGCACTCGGCAAAGTCTATTTGTTTTTTTTAAAATAAATACTTTGCCGAGTGCCAACATCGGCACTCGGCAAAGATTTAAAATATTCAAATCTTTGCCGAGTGCCGGCGTTTGGCACTCGGCAAAGCCCCTTCCATATTTAACGGTCCGACGCCGGGTTCGCGAGAGTGCGACCGCGGCACTCGGCGAACTCTTCGACCGATCGCAGTACTTTGGCACTCGGCGAAGATGGCCGCCGGTAAATCTTCGCCGAGTGCGGTCGCCGAGTGCGGCACTCGCCGAAGCCTTCGCCGAAAATAGCATTTGCCGAGTGCGGCGCGCGCTCGCAAAGGACGCGTCTCCTGTAGTGGATTCATCCGCCTGCAGATCTCATGGGACGCATGGTTACCATGACTATGGAGGGCGGTGGTCTGGGATTTGCCGCTGTGGAGAACACCACACTCTACCTATGGTCCTGGGAGGCCAGTCATGTCGAAGACGCAGGATGGGTAGAACGCCGATCCATTGAACTCAAGTCTTCACTCCCTGCTTGTTGTGAACCAACCTCGCTCTATGTGATTGGTAGTGCAGATAGCACTGGTCTTGTCTTTCTACATGCAGATGTCGGAATCCTTACTGTTGATCTGAACTCTAGCCAGGTCACGAAGGTTTGGAATGAAAGTAGGTATGGTGCCATATTCCCATACCTGAGCTTCTACACTCCAGGTGCTTGCCTTACGCAACTTCTTCTTTAATGAGTGCTACGACCATGCTCATGCGTGATTTACCAATATTTATGTTAAGTACTAACTGTTTTTAGTTACATGCAATTATCAATTATGTGTATGGTAGTTGTTGTCAGGAACATTTAGTTCATAAAACTTGAATGTGATAATTAAACATAATGTATCAGACGTACTGGTCCTCCCATGTAACTTGCATTGTTTTATTTTAGACCATTCATGAAACTGGATAGATGTGTGCCAGATCTTTAAATTTGTTCCACTTATGTAATCATGTCTTCAAAACGGATTTCAATCTTGGCTTGGATAGGAAGTTATCCAGTAGGGAAGAAAATACTACATACACTATCAGCCTCCCACGCATATCTTGAACACTTTATATTATCTTGCTATAATTCTACCTGTTGGTATATAAAGCTGGGTTTGAAATACTATCCATTATCTAAAAAAAAAACTGTATTGTCTGTGAACACTACTTAATAACATAGACACGCATTTTTAGGAATTTATTCATCTTGTACATCTGTCTCGAACAACTATAAATTCATGCTATGCAAGGAAGATATCCAGTTGGCAAGAAAGCAAAAAATTCCAGATGTAAGCATCCCACGTATAACATATCTAGATTGAAATCAGTTTGTCAATCTAACATAGCAGCATAGAGATTTGTACATACAATGTATGATATCATTGCTAAAGAAAAGGTTGGTGTTTTTTGTTAAGGTATAAGTCCAGCTATAGATAATAACTTAGTACAATTTGTCTGTTTGGTTAGCCAATTGGTTACTATAAAGTGCTCATTGAGGAACATTCAGTTTTGACCCAGCTGATATTGGTTTCAAAATTTGTGCATTTTTGTAGCATTTGGAGCATCCACAGATGAGGTATCAAGAGCTGGCATCCCAAGTTCTTGACAAACATAAGTTGCTGAATTGGGGGATCCTCGGTTAAGGGTAAATGATCGACTCGTGCAGTTGTGGTAGTACTGCATACTATAATCTTCATGGTTGGACAACTCTCAAGTATCAGGAGGTTATTTGCAGTTTTATTTTGTTGGTCTTTAATTGTTCAGGATTTTGTTTTAAAGGGTTGTATCTGAAATTTTGTTACCTATTTGTGTTAAGTAACTATATAAAACTCCTGACATGCCGTACTGCATGTACTGGTGTGCTTAATCTTGCAGTCTTGGAATGACTTTGATTTCCTTCGTGAAAATAAGACCATTTTGTTTTAAATGTGCACATCAAATGTTAGTAATTGGCACATAGTTATTCTTGTTCGTGACATTAAGGAGTGAGGACTGATATTGTTACCTTGAGTTTCAAACGAAGTTCACATTATGCAGATAACTATTTTATGTACCTTTTCATTATGTTTCTCGCTGCTCAAGTTGTTACCCAGTCCTGTTGTTATGTTATTTCTCTCCACCTGAAATCATTATTCGTTTGCTGGGAAAATGGATGGATAGGTTATAGGATGGCTCTGGAAACAGATTTTATATGTCGGGGCTGCTAAGTGATTTGAAAGTATGGAAGGCATTAAGCTCTTCTTATTTTGTGCAGGATTGGTATAGCCGTATAGGTCTAGAATCCCAGTCAGCTTGACTTTTGCTGTTTGCCATTAGGTTAAATTAGCTGTTTGCCATTTAAGTTTTCTCCGCCATTAGGAAAGTTTTCTGTGCTTATTTGTACGGATTATGTCTAGCAATCCTTATATACGCATGTTGGCTGAAGACTAAATAGCGGGATTTAGTGGCAGATTTAGCGTTTGGCGGATTAGCTGAATTTTGCCTGTAATTACCGGCTAAAAGTATGCTAAAGTCAGTAATTACCTGATGTTTGTTACCTGAAATTAATTATCTAAAATGTTTTTTTGTGTAAAATTACCATCCTTACCTTGTCTTATGCCTTTTTCTGTGTGTGGTGTTTTATACTTGTTTCATATGGGTTTCATCTCTAGCCTACCCCAATTAGCTTGGGACTAAAGGCTATTTTGTTGTTGTTGTTGTTTTTATGTGTAAAATTACCTGTTAGTTGACATATTTTTTGCAGCCACTAGATCGCTTAGCCCATAATTAGCCTGCTATAGCCTGTCTCAGCCTGTGAGGCTGCGGCTAAAGGGGCTTGGCCTGCTATTTAAAACATTGCTAAAGATTGAAGATGTTCAACATGAATTGAAACAGGTGACTAATTACCTGGACTGAAATATGTTGGCAAATGATAACCTAGTTTTGTTTGCCTCTTTTATTTTCTGAGTACCTTGTTTGTTTTGGTCATATAAAGATTTTCACCTCCTTAGATGAATTTCCTCTCATCTCAATGGTGCCAGTGCGTGGAACAAGTTCTGTGATTGTTGGTCGGCTCCCAGGCCCGGAGAAATAGTGCAGAATGAAATGAGAACAGTGCTACTTATTTTTGGTGGGTACACGTTCGTCTTATAGAACTCCTCTTTTTTGACAAGTGAGAAGCATAGACTGCTCTTTGTCTTAACATTATTTGGTTCAAGTTATTTTTTATTCATTGCTGCTCATTGCCAGCGTCCAAAATATCAACCAAAACTGCCATTTGAGTAGGTCTGGCATGACCATTTAGTTTAACTGGTCAGTTGCCAAGGTTTTATATTAGTAGCAAGAAGATTGACTGGGTTTACTTTTGGTCAAAACAGACGGCTGCCAGATGCCCGCGTTCCAGTTGGACTCCGACAGTAACACGATTCGCCAAGGTGCTGCTGTATGTATTCGGAGGAGATAACTAACTCGAGAGGCCGGTCGATGGTTGCGCTGAGGGATCAATCAATCCAGAGATGGAGCTACATGCAGCAAAGTGGGTGTGCCACCCACACCAAAGCTGAAAACAAGAGATAAAAGTCAAATTTCACAATATTTGCATCCACACATCAAAAAATATTGCACCCACAAGGCAACCGCACCCCTTTGAATTGCTCTACCTCCGGCGGTTAGTCGATGGGAGGCCAGAAGAAGCAGGATGGGACGACGCTTCTGGAGGAACTCGTGGAGGACGTCCTCCTCGCTTGCTAGTGGCACCCAGGTGGCTCTTCTGCACTGCGGTCCTCTGCAAGCCCTGGAGCCACATCATCTTGGAGCCCAACTTCCACTGCTGGTACTATGGAGAGTTCCACCCTTCTCCACCCGCCACGTCCTTGCCACTTCTCGTAGAATCAAGATCAACCTAAACAAGTCATCTAGCCTAGTCACAATGAGCACGTCACAAATAACATGATTAGTACCTTTAGGATCAGCCATCTGAGGAGGTCGATGCAGAAGAACAACAAGATGGGCTTCAGGGTGCCAACGACACCGGCCAATTACCTTGCGGCAAAGCCGGAGTCAGGAAAGGAAGACCGGCGGAGAAAACTTAAGTTGATCTAGTACTCTCAGGATCGGTGAGTTGCGCAGGCATGGTGCGCATGGCTGGTGTGGACCCAGCGTGGTCACACAGCATGGCACATGCGCTGGCACTCGACATATGGACGTGGCCAAGAGGGACGTTCCTGACCTGGGGTTGACCGACGAGGACGTCGGTCTCCTAAGGGGGTGAGTATGTGACGCCCCGGCCCAGGGCTTAATAAGGTTGATAGAATACTCATACCAATAAGTTGCAACTTCTTTTCGGGAAGCTTAAATCGATAAAAACTCCAAAGTTAAGCGTGCTTGGCTTGGGTCGATGGGTGACCGACCGGGAAGTCCTTCCTGGGTGCGCATGATCGAGTGAGGACAAAGTGCGCAGAAAAGACTGGTGTTGATCTGTTAGGGTAGTCTTGTTCCTTATAGAGCTACCAGATGTAAGCGGGCCCGGCCTCGAGGAGGCAGACGTTACAGCATGGGTCTAGGAATTGGCCCATCCCCTCGAAAACCGGAGATCATCTCCCACACACTCCGCATACCCCGCCATCCACGACCACAACGGAAGGCGCACACTCTCGACATCTCACCATTCAACGCTAATTCACAACTTTTAGCAACTGCTGTTAGATGTTATTTAAGGGTTGTCGTGTAGCGTGGGGAGAAACGCATGGTGTCTCACAAAGTCGAGACTGGAGTGTTGAATGAGATCGCTTGGGAAATGGTGGGTTGTGGGTGCACACCAGAGGTTAATTGTTGCTAGAGATTTTTTTTTCGATAGAATTGTTAATAGAGAGTTGGTGCGGCAGTTAATTTGTGGAGAGAATCGGGAGTGAGAGGTGCAAGTGGCGGCACTGATTTGGGATTTAGCGTAGAAAAACAGTCCATGGTCATTCCCCTCTATACATACAGGTTGAAATTCACGTCCGGGCACTAGTACATAAATATTTTTGTGTGGCGGGCAGATTTCATTTACCTTGGAGGGCAAAGGGGCCCGCCATGGATGCAAGGTCAGGGCAAATCAATGATACTTCCGTGGCAGGCTCCTTTGCCCGCCATGGTAAATGGAATAACCGAGGGTGGCACATAAGAAATCCCACCATGTGAAATGGTTCAAAAAAAAAGAAGCCCTAACCCAATGATGGAGCCTGGCCTGCCGGGTCGAGGGTGATGGAGCCACGGATCCGGCCATGCCATGGCCGTTGCCTAGCCTTGCTCCTGGACACATCAACGTCGAACCCAGATGCATCCCATGCTTCTCCTCTTCATATCCTGATGTGGCCATCCTCCTCCTCGCCGGATCCTGTGGCTGGCCTCCTCCACAGATCCAGCCTTGAGAGGAAGAAAAACTAAGTGAGAGAGAGGACTGAGAAAGAAAGAATGAGGAGGAAATGCCATCTCACCTCGAGCTCCGCCGCGTCGTGCTTGCACTGCCCTGTCCTATGCCAATTTGCGCTGCGTGCTGGCCATGCCCGTGCCTTGCTCCGCCACACCAACTCGCAGAGTGCTCCGATGTTGTTGTCATGGGCAGCCAGCAGGCTGCCGTCGGCCCAATAGGCCCAAGAGTCTGTAGCTTAGCCGCCAAGTTAGGTTTAGGGTTGATCCCTCTCTATATAAAGAGAGGCGCACCTGTCATTTGGAATTAAGCAATGAATTATCAAACCAATCTCTCTCTCCCAATGACTCTCAAGCGCCTAGGGCTGCTACCCTAGAATCAAGCCTGCGGTAGAGGGGTATAACCTCACCGGAGAAGACACTATCCCCATGGACCCAACGTCCATGACAACCGGTATCGAGATCCGGGTTCGATCGCCGCCGCCACGCCCTCCCGCACGATCCCATCTCCATCCACCACAGCTGCACCCTCTCCGACCGCCCGTGCCGCCATCTCCCCACATCCGCATCTTCCGGGCGCCCCTCCACTCCACCCGGCGGCGGCCGCCGCTCCATCGGCCGCCCGCGCCCACCTCGAGATGCCTTCACTAGACTCGAAGAGAGTGTGGACCGTTTCACCGAGCACCTGGATTAGCTCGTCGTGATGTTCAGCCGCCGGTGTGCTCACAAGGAGAAGACAGAGAAGGAACTCCACGCAGCCATGCGGCTTCAGCGGCAAATAAAGGGTTCCTAGCACGCCGGCGGTCGCGGTCCCTTCGCGGGCGCAACACCTTCCTGTGATCTCCGTGGCTGTCCCTTGGCAATCACCGCAAGAGCAGGGCCGCGTGCGCCTCGCAAGCCGCAGGGCGTGGCTTCCTTGTTCGGGCGGTGGTGCGTAAGCCGCGCTTGCCGATCGGCTTCGTCGCCGCACGCGTTCACTCACCCGATCTCGTCGGTTATTGATGCCCCTCCAGCCAGAAGTCGAGATCCGGGACTGTAGCTCACCTGTCGACGCCAAAGATGGTCATCTCCTTGATTCTCGCACCTACCTTGGTGCTAGACGGAACCAACATAGGTGCAGTCGAGGTACGACCTCCCAAATGCGGCATCGATCATTTGCACGCAATTCAGCGCTTTCCATGGGATCCGTGAGGACGAGTTGTCGCCTACATTTATTTTATATCTTCTTTCCAAATTTATTTCACATTTTAGTCTTCAATAACAGAGGTAAGCCGAGATGTAAAAGGCTTAACCTTAAGTTGTGTGCGGTAAGTCTATGGCAGCTCGAGGACGAGCCGGTCCTCGAGGGCGGGGAGATGTCATGGGCGCCCGGCAAAGCTGCCAAGTCGGCCCAATAGGCCCAAGAGTCTCGTAGCTTAGCCGCCAAGTTAGGTTTAGGGTTGATCCCTCTCTATATAAAGAGAGGCGCACCTGTCATTTGGAATTAAGCAATGAATTATCAAACCAATCTCTCTCTCCCAATGACTCTCAAGTGCCTAGGGCTGCTACCCTAGAATCAAGCCTGCGGTAGAGGGGTATAACTTCACCGGAGAAGACACTATCCCCATGGACCCAACGTCCATGACAGTTGTGTTATCCCCTGGGTAAGATTCTCACTTATTACTTGTTTCTCATATCTCGGACCCATCAAAAGAACCCAACTACATGATCTTTAGTGCAACTAAATGAACCCATATGTATGATCTTTAGCTTGTGCCGATCATTTAACTATTATGATCAAAATATGGTGTCAACTTTGCATATATCATTTATTGATAATATCTATCAAGGTAGCACCATTAGCATGGGTATTACAAGTCTTAATTGACTAGTTAAGTTTCGTAGAGCATCTATTTACTACATGAATTGACTTGATCTATACATAAGTAAGCTTCAAAGATATGGAGAACAAAGACCCAGGCTAGCCTTTAAGTTTTCCCAAACTACCAATCTACATACACATTGTTTAAGATTCAATCAATTTAATAAAAAAATAAAGCATTGTAACTTCACCTGATCCTAGATCTATGCTAACATGCTACCGATTCTATGTGTTTTGGTTTTTGTGGTCTGCTATGGTGCTAATTAGCAGCAAGTTTGTGGATGATTTGCCACTCAAAGTTGATTTATTTAGTCTCTCTTTGGGTACAGGTAGCTGATACTAGACTTAGTCATCGATGAAACATTAAATGTTTGTAATGGATGATCTTATATGTATGTCTCTGTGAGTGTTTGGACTTCATGAATGAATCTATTTGTATGAGAAATGTACACAATGATGTTATTTTTGTGTTAAATTGCAACCAAATGGCCTTTTATTTTTTTAAATGCATTCAAATCATCTCATCAAACCATCTCGATGCTAAAAGCATTTATAATGTCAAATCATCTCAACTCACGGTACATTGGATATCATGTAGTTATTGACGTTCTTTATTGGTTTACCTATTTGGTTTCAACTAGTGGTCACAGCCTCACAACTCGATCGGGAAGTGGGTCGTCTTGAGCCCTATGATGTCCGATGTGTTATTGTGGGGCATATTGTGTCGATTCCGGCTAGATTGGGCCGGAATTGACACCCGATTGCCGATCGTCGGGTGGGTGGTGAGGATGGCGATGGGGGCGGCGGGCGGCGTGGGCCGCCGAGGACGGGCGCGTCGGTCTGCCCGGGCGTGGGAGGGCGGCGCTGGCGGCGGCGGCTTGGCGGCGGCGGGCGGCATGAAGAGATGAGAGAGAGAGAGTAAGAGATAAGTCGTTTAGGGAGCTACCCTTTTAATTTTTTTTGCTTAAGATTCAACCGATTACAAGCCCCTTGTATTTATAGTCCGAGGGAGACTTGCATGCTAAAAATATCTAGGAGGTTTCCTTATAGATCGAATACCTCTTGACAAAGTAATTTATTTATTTCCCTAAATATTTATTTCCTCAATAATTATTACTTAACGACGGTTTAAGGATGACGACGGTGGGCGTGGGCGGCGCCGGCCAAACAGCGCCCAGCCCCTTTGGGCTTGCACGGGCGTGGCCCATTTGGGTCATGACACATATGCTTGAATTAGTTGTGTATATGCAGGGGAAACTCGCCGACGCCGCAAAGCTACCCGCGCCTTCTGACGACCCACATCCACGACAACTACATCAACGCTTAGCATTTGCTTTACGCACACTAAAGGTATGTCAATCTTACTTAGATCCCACAACTACAATTTGTCTACTGTGGCGTATATTATATGATCCTTATTTACCATTGGGACAAATTATATTTTAATTTTAATTGTAATACTTAGATTATTTTTCACATATAAGTTTGATATTATAGTTTTTTTTGTTTACTTTAATAATAATGTCATTGGTTAGTTCGAGTCTACATGCTAATAATGCTTAAAATTTAGGGAACCATGATCCATGGAGTTACCAAGAAAACTCTATACTGAAAAAATTCAAAACTCCATTATTACAAAAGATATTTTTTATAAAATATCCATCTCCAGCATCGTGGAACATAATGCTTTGACTCCCTCAGTTCACATTCAAATTACCCATACATGGCATTGTGAAAGATAATGTAAAGAAGTACTACCTCTGTGCAAAAAATTATGCAATTATGGGAATGACTGTCACTACTATAGTTTGGCTAAGTTTATAATAATTAGTATTAACATATATGTGTCAATCTAGATTAATTATGCAAAACTTTGGTCAAAATTAAAATTGATTGACTCCTCGAGGAGGGAGAGTTGCATTCTTTTTAGAATAGAGGGAGTACATACCTATATAATTTGTAGCTAAATTATATCCACCTCAACCATTATATAAACTTATTATCAAAAACTTTCCAATCCTACATGTAAATATAATACAAGAAATTAAGAAAAATAATTCAACATCCAAATGTTAAAACTTATGTAAATAAAAATCTATGAATATTGATAAAGATTACCAATTATTTTAGAAGATTATTGATAATAAAAGTAAGTTTTATTTGTTGGTCCTTCATAAGATTCTAACCTGTGTGAGAGCATGGGAGTAACACCCGTGTTTTTACATCATTTTAAAAATCACTAAAATTTTGAACTTTTTAATTACCAACTGAAACTTGATTTATGTTTCCTGCTCAACCAAATATTCATTTTCAAAAACCTTGCATCAAATCCACCATATAGAAAAATTAGCCTCGCTATAATTTATTTTGGCATCAAATAAATATCCTTGTCACCCTTCACCAAATACCGTTCCTTGACCTCTGCTTGATTTGCCAACCACCTTATTTCTAACCATCCATAACTATCAAATTTCCATCAAGGTGCTTAGTTTATTTATTTCTCGGAAGAGTAAAGAAGCCACCCCTTATATATATAATTTATAGATATACATATATGGATATACGTCAATAATTATACAGGAAGATGCATGTATACAAGCATGCGTGTATATATTCAAATGTATGAATATATAGACCTTATCCTTTCCCCTACGGACCCCACTCGCCATGGACATGTTTCACATGAACCAAGGATCCTAGCAGCGTGGACCGAGTCTACACGGTTGATTGGACCCAAGCGTCAGCCAGGGTGAAAAACGCTACACGCACCCGAAGTGTACACAGGAAATTAAAATCCTATTTTCCAGTTACAGAAAATTTCATCTTCACAGCAATTAAACAAAATTCCAAAATTATTTCCAAATTATTCTTCATTTATAATATTCCTCATAAAACTTTAGAAATTCATATCTCCTCCATCCCAACTCCAAATCACTCTATTCCAATTCTATAATTCTTCTAAAATAACGCCCTACCTTTCCATATCATTGCTCCATTATGTGAAGCCCATTTAAATTCTAGTAGTTGTTCACTCTGTTTATTTACTTTAATCGCACTTGTGCCATTAAAATAATGCCCTAGTTCTAACCTTGTGTCATGACCCAAAAAGAGATTGCTGGAATAGGGCCCAACAAGGGGGAACGCAAGCGCCGCCTGGGGGGCAAGGCCCGAGCACGCCGCGCGCCGGAAAATTTGGCGCCGCCGCCCACCGAATCGCGCCACGCCGGTTGCTTCAAGAATTAAGTAAGGAATATTTAAGGAATAAAGATAGGAATAAAATAGGGAATAAATAGGTTGCTTCCGAGAGAGGTATTCCAATCTATAAGGAAACCTCCTAGTGATTGCTTAGCGTGCAAGTCTTCCCCTGGACTATAAATACAAGGGAGCTGAATCGTTTGGATTTTAATCAGAAAAATTAAAGGGGTAACACCCAAAAACTCTCAGTCTCTAGCTCCCAATCTCTCTCTCTCTCTCTCTCTCTCGCAAGACGTCGCCGCCGACCCCGAAGCCGCTGTTCATGCCGCCATGCCGCCAGCCGCCCCCCGCCGCCCGGGCGCCCATCCCCTCCACCACCCACGCTGCCCTCTTCTTCCTCCTCTTCTTCTTCCTCCCTACTACCCCAAACAGCCCTAAACACCGTCTACACCATCACCGCCGCCCGTCAAGATCGCCGACGATCAGCAATCAGTGTCAATTCCGCCCAATCTAGCCGGAATCGACAAATTGTATCCGGAGACTAGGGCGATTCCCACCACCGACGGCTTCCGACCACCATCGCCACGATCAGATGGATAGCCACATGATCGCCGAAGCTGCGGATGGAGATTTGCGAAGTCTCGTGCTCACGCGAGGAATATCCGTGCCATCATCACCGCCCTCCCGAGAAGTTCGATGAACGTACCGCCACGCCGACGCATTAACGACGACACGCCCCGCGGCGCCGCCAACAACGCCGCGCTGCCATGGCCGCTCCCGACATCAACAACACTCCCATCGACATCCACGACGACACTGGTGGCCATGACAAAGAAGAACAACCCGGACGCACGCGACGCTGCCGCATCCGACGTGACGCGCCCTACGACGTCACCTCGGCCACCACCGACGACGTCCCGCCATGGGCGCCGCCACGCCACCCCTCCAAGATGATCGACGCTGCAAGTAACGAAAGCACGCCTACCCCATGAGCGCCCCGTTGTTGCTATCGGTCGATCGGCGACCGAGGCTACCATCGACGTCAACCGGTGCTTCGACGAAAAGCCTACCCAACTAGGGCCAACGTCTCACGGCTACTACAATGGCACGAATAAGGTCCCCGTCACTACCAACATCATCTTTGACATTGGGAACATCCGAGTGCCAACATGGGCGACTCAAAGACGTCCGCCGACGCCGCCGACATCGCCATTCTCAACCCCGACGTCCACGACATCCCGGACAACAACAAATGACATGAGCAAATAACGCCAACAACTTCGGCCGTCCAGGGACATCACACGCCCACGTCACCGCCGTGCCCATCCCATTCAAAAAGGAGCTTCTACCTCTATCACCCGTGCTCCAATGATGTCGCTCGACGTCGTCAACCAAGACGTCTTTGACCCCGGTATCATCGACGAGAACAACGACAAGAACGCTACAATGGGCGCCATGAACGGCAACGACGTCCTCAAGGATGCTAACGCCAATGATGTTTCCCCGATGTCGACTACGTCTTCTCCATGCCTACCATCGACAACAACTACAAGGGCATGAACCACGACGACACCCTCGCGGCCAACCTCGACACCGGGAACCACGACGTCCCCACGTGGGCGCCACGGGCCGATGAGAACACCGATGCCCTCCCAGGCGCCACCAAGGAGACGGTCATTCACTCGCCGACCTTCGTCGACGATCTACTACACCTCGCCGGACATTCGGTCGACATCGACAATGGTGGAGGACACCATCAATCAAGCTGCAGCTCCAAAGAAAGGCGACATCATCGGTACCACGCAAGCGTAACATCGTACACAACCGCCAAACTGACGACAATGACACTTCTCTTTCTTTGGCTCCTCCGCATCACCACGGCACCACGGGAGAACGGAGACAACATACCATGGTGCCCCCACTCGGTTTTGGGACGTCCTTCAACAACGACACCAACAACTATCGCGACATCGGCCATGACAGTCCGGACGACTCCAGAGCTCAACCAGTGGGACCCAATGTTCCTCAATGACATCTACAGCCAGTACAACTATGCCAACATACCGTGGGCTGCACCTCACCACCGAGGCGCCATACATACGGCGCCGCGACAACCCAACTTCGCTCAAGAGATCGACACTTCCATCTTCCCGGTCTCGATTTTTGGCCTTTACCGATGACGACAAGAGGTACATACCACCCACATCAACCCCTACATCGTCAACCGTCACACCCCCGGGAGGCTCCCATTCCACCTCAACTTGCTCCTTCAACGGACCACAAGCACCATGGCCTCGCCCGGACTCATAATGATGATGGCACCAGCTTGGGCATCACTCGAGGAGATTGATAAGCCCCGACGATCAAAGCCACTCGTCGCGACATCCATTCAAGCTTCAACATCAAGATCTCCATCCTTGCCCAAATCGACGATATGTCACGGGTCGCGGAACCACAAATAGCGAGGACGCCATGGCGTCAAAAAAGGGGGAGAGATGTCATGACCCAAAAAGAGATTGCCGGAATAGGGCCCAACAAGGGGAACGCAGCGCCGCCGGGCTATAAGGGCCCTTGGCCTTGCGCCCGAAGGCTGGCGCCGCCGCCGCCCGCCATAACAATCGCGCCACGTCGGTTGCCGCAATTAAGTAAGGAATATTTAAGGAATAAAGATAGGAATAAAATAGGGAATAAATAGGTTGCTTGTGAGAGAGGTATTCCAATCTATAAGGAAACCTCCTAGAGATTGCTTAGCGTGCAAGTCTTCCACTGGACTATAAATACAAGGGAGCTGTCGTTTGGATTTTAATCGAAAAATTAAAGGGGTAACACCCAAAACTCTCCACTCTCTAGCTCCCAATCTCTCTCTCTCTCAAGACGACGTGCGCCGACCCCGGCCGCCGCCGCTGTTCACGCCACGCCGCCCGCCCCCGGCGCCGCCGGGGCCCCATCCCCTCCACCGCCCACGCTGCCCCTCTTCTTCCTCCTCTTCTTCTTCCTCCCTACTACTCCCAAACAGCCCTAACCACCGTCCTACACCATCACCGCCGCCGTCAAGATCGCCGACGATCAAGAATCAGTGTCAATTCGCCCAATCTAGCCGGAATCGACACCTTTGCTAACTAGCTTGTGCCATATGTTTGTATATGCGTGGACACCCTCACGCATATGACTACTCGGATGCACTCTCAAGATCGGTTGTTCACATGGTAGATATATGAAGTGAGTATATATGTATATATTTACACATGAATAATAGTGCCTATTTACATAGAGAACGTATCATGTGCATACCGGACTTATATGCAACCATGCACACTTCTAATCTGGGCTCACAGGATGTAGATCCAAGGGCACGCAGGTGATAACCACCGGGAGGTGGGAGGAGGGATTTGCAAAATTATGATTAGAGCAGGAGTTAAGTGTAAAATTACCTAGCCCTTGGATCAAATCCTATGGCCCGTATTAGAAGTGTGTATGGTTGCATATAAGTCCGGTGTGCACATGATACCTAAGTATATATATACATATGTACCTACTAAATTATCTACGCATGGCTAACTCTTTCTAACCTAACCATATACTCGTGTACGTGTTTTCCATCGCACATACTCTATTATACGTGTACTCAACCCACATAAAATATGCCTGACATATGGGTATACGCATATGTGTGGCGAACCCTAGGTTAGGCTCCCTAACCCTGCTAACACTAGGCACATGCATGTGCGTATGTGTCGCTAACCCCGTGCAGTCTTGTAGGAAGTTTAACTGAACCACATCTTTCATGTTCACATGATAGTGAATCCTGATAATGTGGTCTGGTTCTCCATCAGGCAACCGCACCACGCTAACCCAGCCCATAGGAACCACCTTGATGGATGGATTCTCTCTATCCTATCATACTTCAAATGTACGTAAGGAATACATGCACTACGAAGTTTTCGATCAATAGCAACCGGACACTTAGGCAACACCACTCATTTGGGTGCAATAGGGGTACTATGGCACCCAACCAAATAAATGGTAGTAATATGTGTCCATATTGCCACACAAAAAATTTGTGTTGCGATATTTTTTTTTGGTTGCAAAATGATGCCGCCAGGCACCCATTTTAAGGATTTCTGTGGCAATTGGTGGAAAGTATTGCAACAACAATTTTATGTTGCATTAGCATGTCGTGCATTGCAATAAAAATGAACTATGGCATCCATATTAGTGTTGGTTGCTTATGAACGGCAAATATCACAACCACTTATTTGGGTTGCAATATTTTTTGCACCTCGTGGCAATAGATAGGTGGCTATTGCATCCTTTGTTGCCACAAGATGCAATAACATGTATGTATTGCCACCATTTGGTATGGTTGTAATACTACCCAAATGGCATTGCAACTTTAACACACCTATTGCAATGAACTTTTACTTGGTTGCACTTAAATCGTATATCGCCACACTTTCGCTCAAACAGTGGGCTTCCAATTTGCCGTTGCCGGCCCTTTCCATTTGTTATTGCCTATTTGTTATTGATGACTTTTTAATTTGAAGTCATTTAGTATTCCAAAGTTTCTATTCGAAATTCTCAAACTTTGAAATTGAAATTTCAAATTATTCAAACTTCACAAGATCCCATGAACAACGATCGATTGCATATACTCCAAATACCAAAGTACTGAGTATATATTGAATCATGATGGCACTGTCGCCACCAAGTTCTAGGTGCTCGCCAATTGAGATGAGTATTGAACTGAACTCCAAAGAGTCATTTTCTTAATTCTAATTACCGATAAATTGACAAGTATTGAACTGCAAAGGTGAAGTTCTTTCAGATATTCTACATCACATGGTCTCTGCAATACCCGATTTGCCGTTGTAAGTCTGAAACTGAACAACTGAAAAACATTTATATTTCAACCGCAAAGCAAGCTATTGTGAATTCGTAGATGCGGAAAACTCGAACGTATTCAAACAACAATCGCCTTCTCTAAAGCCGAGAAAAAAGTAAGGTTTTTTTGAAAGCAAACGGGGGGAGAGCTTCCCCACCAAACTTTTATATATCATGCACACTCGTATGGACAGAGCTCAATGAGAGTTGTTACAAGCAAGGAGGTACATCCGCCAAGCATGAAGCTTGGGTTTTGTTCAGGCCGGCGGCCCCCGCCAAGTTACATACTTTAGTGATGATGGATCGTGGGCTCGGGTTTTCCGCCTAAAAATGTTGCCCATCCTGCAGGCACCATAATATCGCTGCGGGATGGACGGCCAAACCGAGCGTCAACCGAAGTCGGAACGGGAGCTGCCCAGTTAGATATCAGACGCCAAGGCCGATATCGAAGCCAGCCTAGGCCGACTCCAAACTTCTGCGACCGACAGACATCCGAAGAAGACATGGTGCCTGTCTTTGCCATGACAACGCTTCAGTATTTTGCGGAGGTGATCACTTCACATGATAACACCGTATTTTGCCGCTACGCCTTTCATATTCGGGGCTTTGCGGTTTCATATTGGCGCTGGATACGGCGGTTTTTGGTAACTGATCGTCGTGTCTATTCGGATATATATACCGCGATTCTTCGGAAAGATATCCACATTCCACACGCCGTTCCCCGATCGCCTCGACATTTATAGAAGGTTAGGAGCCTTTCACATTTGCGTGGATCGATCGGAGTTAGAAGGAGATCACTATGGCGCCGCAAGCAATCCAAGTGATCGCCGCCGCGATAACCCCGAAGAGGCGGGCGATTCGGCTGACGCGGCCTCCATCAAAGAGGCCGTGCAATGAAGAAGTACTTCGCCGTGCACCGGGACCGAGTGGGTGTTCCGTACCCATCTCGACACCGGGATGCTACCAAGTACTACTCTATCCGGGCGACGGTGACGATCGAGGAGGTCGTCGTCAAAGGTGTCCTCGAGGAGATTCGCTGCCAGCTTGCCGGGCGAGTGGCCCTTGGTGGTTGGACCGATAGTGAGTGGAGAATCATCGGCGTAACAAGATCGGGCGATGACATCTATAGGATCGATGTGCTGCAACCGTAGGTGGGCAATCGCCGTCACAGATCAAGTTCATCGCCGGCGGTGATCTTCCTGGATGTTCTCAAAGCCGCTTTCAGCCGGAGGAGGGGCATATATTCACTTTGGAGCGCACATCTCAAACGATGTCACTCGTTTGGCGGAGGATTGCGGAGTGCGGGTCTCTAATCCACAAGATCTGCGAATCGATTGTTCGTGAGATCCCCGAAAGTACGCTGGTCTTGCCCGCCCAGAGAGAGGGCTTCGCCGGCGAAGATTGCGTGCACCGCTTACGGCGATTCGTTGCAAGGAAAAGAAGAAGGATGACCCCATGCATAAACCGTGGGGCCAAGCTAATCTGGATTATGAACGAGAAGACATACGCCGCGGCCGACGCTTTTCTCGTATGAGATAGCTCGTAGCCTCCAAGAGAAGCATGGATATAGGTTCCGCCTTTGGTCGGTACTACTTGGATACACGATAGTGTATCGCCTCGTCTCGCAATGTCGGGGTTGTGGAGGATGAGGATGAGTGGATCGCCTAGCATCTTCGGCAAGTAGTAAGTTTCGACGAGTATACTTTATATTTATATGTAATGTCGTTAATAGGTTAATTTGGTCTATGCCGGATTTGTCGCACTATTTGTGAATACAAGTTTATATGTAATGTCGTTAATATTGCAACTCTACCTCGTGTCTTATGTAAATACAAGTTTTATTACGTCGATGCATGTCGATATAAATTCAACCTTTATATAGCACGATTGGAAAAAATCAATGGAAATGGGGTTACCCGAAAGTGGAAAAAATATATACTCCAAATACCAGATTAGATAAGCAATACGCATTTAGGTTCTAACATTTATATTTCAAATTGAGCAAAGCAAGCTATTGTGAATTCAGAGATGCAAAACTCTCAACAAATTCGAGTGTTAGGCATTACATCGTAAAAGCAAAAGGAAAAAAACTAGTTTTTCATGGTGACATTTTGCTTCACCACCTAAAACTTGACTCACACAAAGAATCGCTGGGCAATTTGGAGTATTAGGCCATTTACATTCGTGAGTATTAGGCTATTTGTTGGGCAATTTGGAAATGTAGAAACAGAGCAGCTTTGACAAAAAGTTAATGAATAATCCAATTGCAATTTTGTTGGGCGATAGACACCTACTCTTGCAAGGCTCGCACTATGTAAAAAGGCTAATAACGCCGCTGAGCCCAGATCGCGTCACTAATAACGAAGTGTTCGTGTTGTGACATTACTTGACGCGCTGGCCGGGCGATCGTCGCATTGTAGGCATCGGATGGTCCCACAGACCAATACGCGTCGGGCATAGGAGGTCATTACAGACACGTGTTGATGTAACGCGTCCCCCTTTTCTTAATCCAAACGCGTTTTCCTTGGTCGGGCACGCAGCGGCGGCCTACGGCAGACGCTTTTGAAACCGAAAGTCTCGCAGAATTCAACGTATCTCGCACACGCCGCTTTCATCATAGGTGCATTTTCGAGACCGATCGACGGCGTGGATGCAACCCCTAATTCGAGACGCCGCGTTTTGCTTACGTGACACCTTTTTGGTGCCGCCCGCCTGCACTTCTACGAGTATTACGCACGCCGCTGCGGATTCACCGTACTCGGTCGGTCGACCCCGTGCGTGTTGCTTGACACCGGCACGCACGCTGCGTCGCAGATACCGACGCTTGGAATCAAGACAAGGGTCCGTAACGCCACGTAAATTAAAGTCGCCTGCTTATTTTCTCGACGAGTTGTGTTAGAGGTGTCTCAGACATGTCGCAACCACTACCGACGCTACGCTTATTTTCGCACGAAAGTTATCAGTTAAAAACAGACATGTCGCAGCCTCCTACCGACGCCGTATAGTTTCGTGACGAGTTGTGATATCAGGTGTCCAGACATGTCTCGTACCCACTACCGACGCGGCGATAGTTTCGCATTTAGATGTGCTAGTAGGTGTTCCAGACATGTCGAACCGCCACCGACGCTACGGTCATTTACGGGACGCTCGTTGTCGCCACCGCTCGCAGGCCGCTTGCTGGTATTGGGCGGACACGACGCTGAACAACACGCCGCAAAAGCGCTGCGTCTCGTAATCGCCGCAGTTACTGATCCGCCGTTCTTTGCCGTGAGTCCACAACGTGTCCGTGGTGTCTCGAAAGCGCGCATATGGCATCGTGTCGCTGAGCACGCCGGCAGTGCACGCTACCGTATTTGTCCGAGTCTTACCGCGCCCGGCCCCGCTAGAGACGATGGATGTTGACACGCGTCCCGTACTCGCATCGAATTTGGCCGGGCCTCGCATCCGTTTGAACGGGCCTCCGCCGCCCCAGGCCGCCTTCCTTTGGGCCTGAATTTGGACTCGCATGTTAGGCCCGTTTCTTGTGGTACAACGAAATGGGTCGTTTTCCGCCGCGTAGGTTATAACACTCGACATATTATTATTTATATTATATATATATATATAATGCGTTGCCACACACTTCAACACCGCCTCTCTCTAGTGGTGGCGGCACACCGCAGGGGGCAAAGCGAGGAGCGCGACGCACGTGACGGGCAGGCCTATATATCGTTGATGATTGATTTGCTACGCCACGCTATATAGCACGGAGTACACTCAGATTTGGATCACCTCCTTGGTGTCGGTGTGCATCTGCCGAACCTGCGGCAGACGCGACGAGGCTCCAAGTTGGAAGTTGTTCCTCCCGTTGGATGCAGCGCCGAGGATCTTCGCCGAGCAAGTCCTACGGCAGCCGCAACAGGAAGCACGCCGTCACGGCATCCGAGGCGGCATAGTTTCTCAGTTGAATGGAGGCTAGGGTTTTCCTTACCCCATATATACATGCTTCCCAAGAAGCAATCTCAACCGCTTGAATCCAACCGAGATCAACGGTGCACAAGCAATCGGGCTTGTCACCGGTTTAGTCGCTTTGTTGGGCTCCAAATTCATCCTCCATCCGAAGGATAGCCCAACAAAATCTGTTCCTCATCATCCACAAACTCACAAGACGCAGGCTTTCTGCCTTTGCTTCATTTCATTGTAATCCAATCCACAAGCATCCGCTAATCCAATCCACAAGCATCCGCAATTCAAAGATAGGTAGCCTCCAGCTTTGCAAAGGCTTGTCCTCGAAAGTGTGGGGAAACAAAAAAACCTTCCGAATGACCCTTCCATTCCAGCCTTGATTCATTGCCATGATAAAGCTCAATCTAGACACGCAGAATGCATCGATAACACTAGCCTTCACACAACCAAAGTAATCACTACGGATGTGTATACAAAGAAATCGCCTCCACACCACAAGCAAATATCTTGAAAGCAAAGTTTCAATAAACCATAAAAGTGCACTATCAACGGTGCAAAATGACCGCCACAAAGAAACAAACAAGTTCTCACATTAGTCTTATGAAGTCAAAGATCTCAATTTTTAAAATATGACAAAGGAAAAAGATGACAAGGTAGACGCTCACACAATCAAATTTGACACATGAGTAGAAGTTCCATCCATTGTTTTCGACCAAAGGTATTCACCCGGCTTTATTGAAAGCTTAACGAACACCCATGGCCTTGCCCCGGGTTACCAGCTTACAAGACAAAAGCACTCAGAGTGCTGCACTGCACCAAACTCAACTTCTACCATAACTCTACTTCATAATACCACTAAACAGAGTTCAAATGATAACTCGACCAACATTTTGCGGCACGACGACGACGCAGCCAAAAGTTTAACCTCCTATGCGGCTCGAAGGCACGCAACACAAAGACAAGTTTTCTTATTTTGTGGCACGAAGGCACGCAAAGACAGCCCCAACCAAGTACTCATCACACCTCCTATGCTTACGGACATTCAAATGAATGCCAAAAGAACTGATCACGGAGCGCTTTGAGGACAAAAAGTCGAATCATCTCTTCTACCACCGGCTTCATCTTGGTCTTCAAGAGTGGCTTCCGTGTCTTGATCAGCAAAGATCGCCTTGTAGATAATCCCTTTAGGAGAGGACACCAACTTCTTGGGATTCTTGCAAGAGATTTGTATCCACACCGATTTCCATTTTAGTGATGGTTTGTGCACTTTTTCTCGAGCCCCCACCAATTTTGCTAGTTCAAGTACAAAAAACTTTGTTCTTGCAATATCGGGTATACCATAGGCTTTAATCCAAACTGCTTTTTTCAAAGTTTGAAAAGACTCGATCTCCATCATACTCCTCTACCACAAAGAACAACATCCGAGGTAATGAATTTGATCTGTTTCATCTTAACAAGCAGATTTAGGACAGCTTTTTAGAAGGCATATTCACCACAAATTCACCGTTGGATAGCCTTCTAACATCCCAATTCCACTCGAGTCACTCTATATCTCAATTCAAATAACTCTAGTTCCATCCATTGTAAACTCTCGACAATGTACAATATATGACACAAAGAGTTTACAAGCAATGTTGGTCATAATGCTCGGTCACACACAACGATGCTCATAAAGATCAACAATACTCCTATCATGCATATCCCCGATGTGCACAAGGTCAAGGTGGAGACCGGCACAAGGGCTTAAATGCTACTTTTATATCCTTGGAAGCACCAACATTAGTTTCAGTTTAAACTTGTCGTCGTTGCCAATATTCAAAATTGCATTTGTCACGCCCTATCCAAAATTCTATTTTCTCCGTAACTTTGGCGCTTTGAATAAAGAAGTTGACAAATTCCACATCTCTTCCCGCCCTTGTAATCTAACAAAGATTACTAGTTTCTTAAGGTGGCTTTGAAGACAATCAAGATGATCAAGGGCATAATGGTGCTTCACCCTTTTGAACTGGCCTTCAAAGAGACCTGCAAATGAAACAAACAAAAAATGTCCGAGCTGAACACCTGCAAAACGTAGTGACAACGATTGCACAATTTGACTAAATGAACATTTATTCGCACATAATTCAGATTACACATAAACAATTCAATTCATAAATATCATGAAATACCAGCTACATTTGAGCGTAAAAAATCTCATCATGCAATATAAGCTAGAAACTAAATGTGGAATGTAAGGTACATATAAATTTTTTTGATCCAAATGTTAGTTACCTTCACATAGAGCTTTTGGAGGCAGGGGAAACAATTCAAGACTAACAAAGATCATTAATGTCGAGATGGCATGGACACAACCAAAACTTTAATAGCTCCCATCGATATGGGAATGCCGAGGTATAGACATCTCGCAAAGCAAAACTTTGGTTATAATGTATTGACATAATGTATAAATAATAAAGTAAATCAAGTAATGGCATGGTGAACTTACACACTACACACCTTACAAATACCAAACTCAAATGTCGTAGGGCCAAATTCGAGGGGCCCCAAGAACTGAAGCTTTGGACCCATTTGATGCTTAAACGTACCGGTAGACCGGGGCTCAATGTAAGTCGGGGGCAGAGTAATGGTGGCGTTCAATGAATAGCTTTTCTAAAAGAGGAGCATCCACAATCACCACTTCTTTTCGTAATTTGCTCGGACTCGTAATATTCTTCGCCGGAAAGACCAAACGACCTAAGTGTAGAATTAGTTATGCTGATGCAAGAAAGTCCGACATTTCGACAAGACCAAACTCGTAGTATGGGGCATTTGGAGAGGAGCGTATGGAGCATTTTGTCCCCGATAGCCATGCGCCGATGGTAAGCTCTTTCATATTGGCGAAATGTAAACTATCTAAATCAAGACCGAAACTTGGCGTACTCATGGTGTAGTCTAGGTCCAGTCTATCATCCGCGATGGTGAGAGAGCAAAGGGAGGAGGATAACAGAATTGGGCGGCGGCCCTAATACCGATATGTGAATGCGTTCCAAAGCTCGAGATGCTCAAGGCTATCGATTTAGGGGATTGAAGCCGCACTGTAGATCCAATAGATGTCGCCTATGCTTTGACAACCAAAGCACAGCCGCGGCGGAATTACCCAATGATTGGAGATGATGCGAGATACGATCAAGACGACGCCAAATATAGGCCGGGCGCTTGCGCTTGATGAGCTTGATGTCGCCGCCGCAGGGTTGAGCGGAGAGTTCCGCCATAGGGGCGCCTAACGGTGGATAATACTTATATCCCCGCGCCACGTTTACCGGGGTAGGAGGGAGATGATGGTGGTGAGAATGTCGTCCCGAGGTTCTTTGATAAGATCGAGCTAGCGCGGTGGTTTGAAGTCGGTTTTGATGGATCCGCCGGATGACTCGCCATTTCTCGGCGAACCTAGGTTTCTTCATAATCGGATCTATCTATTTGCGGAAAACTATTGGCGCGTTTCTTTCTTGGCTTGCTAAAGTAGTACAAAGACTAGGTTTCTACTCAGCGGTAGAAGCCGGCGGTGGCGACGATATTTTTGCAACATCAGGACCAGGTCGTCCGATTTGATCCGGACCGCTAAGGTCGTCCCGATTCTTAAGCAAATGCAGCCTCCTCGCTAAGAATTCACGTTCTAAGTTGGCCCAGCACCCGAATTGTTCACAACAGTCCGTCGGTATTGTTCGTCCACTCCCCACATAGAGCCGGAGTGGAGTTGGGATGAAGACACAAACAAGATGGTCCCACGGGCAACAAGTTCAATATAATAATATATACGTATTTTACAAATACCAGATCCAAAGACGGCTCAAGCATATGTATGTGTGGTCAACAATTTGTACCAACAAGCTACTAGCATCATATATTTTATCAAATTGAGCAAGCAATTATCGAGTTTGCATCGATCATCACATAGTTTTAATACTAGGTTAGCTAGATAGTACATCATCACCAAAAGTAAGTCAAGACAAAGATAAGAACGATCACCAAAAAACCTTCCGAATGACCCTTCCATTCCAGTCTTGCTTCATTGCCATAATAAAGCTCAATCCGCATTAACGCAGAATGCATTGACAACACTAGCCTTCACACAACCAAAGTAATCACTACGGATGTGTACACAAAGAAATCAGTTCGAAACCACAAGCAAATATCTTGACAAAGAAAGTTTCAATAAACCATAACAAACAAGTTCTCATTATTAGTCTTATGGAGTCAAAGATCTCAATTTTTAAAATATGACAAAAGAAAAATATGACAAGCTAGACGCTCACACAATCAAATTTGACACATGAGTAGAAGTTCCATCCATTGTAAACTCTCCACAATGTACAATATATGACACGAAGTTTACAAGCAACATAGGTCGTAATATGCTTGGTCACACACAATGGATGCTCATAAAGATCAACAATACTCATATCATGGGATGCATATCCCTAATGTGCACGCCAAGGTAGAGACTCGCTACTATTCACTTGGAGCGCACCACACTTTGGGCCTAGAACGCAAGATTTGTTATCTTCAAATTACTCCAAAGAAATACATGAGTAGGAGGGGTGCGGCTAAGGCCCAAATTTTGAAGTCGACATTGCGCATCAAAAGCGTGCAATTCGCGCCAAGGCGCAACATGAGGACGGTTGTGCAACTCAAGCAAAGAGCCCTCGCTAAAATGATGAGCCCAAGAAGGCAAAATGCCGAGGCCACCGAGGAGCCGCAGATGGCAAAGGCGAGGTGGTTGCAAATATCAAAAAGGAGCACGCCGTTGTGGTTGCCAATCTCGAACAAGCAAAGACACCAACCAGATGTGCTTTTCACGCCCCATCCTTTTATAATCTCCCCGTGGGTCTTTGGGTTTATACCTAGGATCAATCTGAAAAAGTATTTAAGACAACAAAATTATTGAGCAATGCTGTACAAGCTATAGTATGAGACACACAGATATGCAAGACAAAACAAAACCTTTTAGAGCCATTCAAAAAAACCTTCAAAAAAAGGAAGGATAATGCACTTTACAATCTAGATTTCGGTGCTCACCCAAGAAGATGTGCTTCTCTTGACATTTTTTCGGCCTCCGCCCAAAACACCCACGTCGTCGAGCGGCCAAAACTTCACGTGAGACGACGGTCACGAGCCCCTCCCGCTGATGTTTCGTCGATGTTAATAGGGACAATGAGTACCAACTACAGCTCTTGCTAATTACTCCAAAGAAAGATGGAAGAGTAGGAGGGCACGGCCAAGGTCAGCGCCGACGGTTTACATTGCACACACCATGTCGCCAGTGTTTGAATCGAGTTTGCAAACACCAAGGACAAGTGCAGATGACTTTTTTTTTTTTTTGAATCCTCGCAGATGACTTGTATATTAAAGGAATGGCTAGCACATACACCGGTGGATCTTCTCGAGGGACTTCAGAAGCTCCAAAGATTTGAATCTGTTAGATTGCTCTAAACTTCAAAACATCCACCCAATCGCTGAGCCAAACCCGCAAAGATAGAAATTAGAGGCCATCCTTTTATAATCTCCCCGCGTAGGTCTTTGTGTTTGTACCTAGGATGAATCGGAAAAGGTATAAGACAACAAAATAATTGAGCAATGTTGTACAAGCTAGTAGATAGCATGAGTCACACATGATATGCAAGACAAAACAAAACCTTTCTATAGTCATTCAAAAACCCTTCAAAAAGGAAGGATAATGCACTTTACAATCTAGATTTCGGTGCTTACCCAAGATGTGCTTCCGCGACGGACCCCGATCCGCAACCACCAATAAAAGAAAAGAAGATGTGCTTCCGCGACGGACCCCGATCCGCAACCACCAAAAAAAAAAAACTTTTGTATTTGCCGCTTCAAAACCACACGAAAAACCATATCTAGCTGCATGGATGTGATAAAGAGCACCACCCGCCCGGGATGGAGACGAAGGCGAAAGGCCAGTACCCCCCCCTGACTCGCTCGTACTTTCAGGTTTGGTTGAGAATCTTGAGATGAGTTTGGAAAGTCGGGACCGGATAAGAGGTGAGAATGTACAAAGATGAGAAGAGGTGTAGTATGGGAGAAGGAAGTGATGAGAGAGAGACTGAGAGAAAAACGCCCATAGTAGCACTATAAAGGAATCCGAGGTGGCTACTTTAGAGTGTTCGATGCGCATACCATGGTCCCACGGTTAATGTATAAGGGCGATCGTAACTTGTGTGCTATTTCGAAATTTCAAACATTATTTGGAGAATTAGGAATTTCATACGAAAAAGTTTGTCCTACTCTATCCCAACTACCATCGTGTGGGCCCACTAGTAATTTTATCTAAATAATTATATCCATGTGATATCTTGTTTTGAAGAATTAATTGAAACAAATTTAATGGTGTAGCAATCAAATTTAATTTAGATTTTTGGTTTCTCAGCTTGGTGTAAAACATTTTTAGGTATTTCAAATTGTGGGGCCCGCCGTGGCCATTTTCTCTCTCTCGCCTATAATTAATCCGACGCTTCGCGACAGGGAACCGTAAGCGTTCACGTTGCCACGGCCGTCTCCCGCCTCTCGACTCTGGCCGGCCGAGCGCGAGTCCCCGTAGTATTGTTGGAAAGGTTTTGGTCAAAACTTTTTTGGGAAATATAAAAACTTGTCGCTCCGTCCATCCTCGCAGTGTCATCTGCACCATCCTACTGAACCCGCTTTTTTCAAGCACGGAGATCAGAGAATCGTAATCATGATGACATGCTCGAACACCGTACGGAGGTGTACCGTACATCGGGGGTCACGTATGGAGCCATTTCACATGCCTGCTCGATTGATTGATCGAGAGAGAGAGGAGGTGAGTGTTCGATGCCAATGTTTCAACACAAGGCCAAAATTTGCCTCTTTACGGAACAAATCAAGTCGAATTCGTTTGTTGAGCCACAATGCACAAACTAGCAATACAGTTCGATCTGATTCTTGGAGAGCCAAAGCGTTCCAAATTTGAACAATTTTTTGATAATATAACAAAGATTAAGGAGAACAGGTTGTTTTGCTAGCGCCCGATTTTGGCCGATTTAATAGTATTCCGTGAGACATAACAAGCTAAAACTAGATGAAGCAAGAGCAAGCGAAATATTGTCAAAGAGAAGGAAGCAAGACATATATGGACGTCCCCGGGTCCGGACTTCGAGTAGGGACGACAACACCCTCCGTGAGCTTGCGGCGGATTATAATCTCCGAAGTTGTAGTGAAAGGGTCTCGCAGGTTGTAGTGAAACAAGCGTAACTCGAGTCTCTCGAGTCTTTTCGGGCCGACTTCGAAAAAAATACTCAACTTCGAGGAGAGGGGAGCAGCCCCGCCGACCTCCAAAGACTGAGCCAAACTTTAAAATAGAAACTACTATGTAAGAACCAAATTATCGAGCAATATAGCAGAGTCACGTAAATTTGTAAGAGAACGGACCTGTTTACGGCGTTGCGCATCCGGTGCTGGATGCTATTGAAGTGCCGGGAAGTGCCTCTAAGGAGACATCCATTCCCGAGGACCTAGACTTGACAAGCACAAAGAAAATGTGCTTTTCTTGCCACATTTTCTTCGACTTCCTCCCCATCCTTTTATAATCTCCCGCGTAGATCTTTGTCGCTAGCATGAATCACAAAAATATAAAGACAAAAACAAAACCTTTTTAGAGCCATTAAAAACTTCAAAAAAGGAAATGCATTTTAGAGATCTCACGCCCCTGGTGTTTACCCAAGAAGACATGCTTCTTTTGCGACATTTTCTTCGGCCTCCTTCAACACTACACCTCATTACATATTGCCAAACATCGACTAGAGGCAAATGTCAATTAACAAAGATCGAGCGCCGGGACTTCATAGACCACTAGAGATCTAAACGGCGGGACTCGATCCAGACGGCGTCATCGACCGCGGCCGCATCCACCTAATCTGAGCCAAACCCCGCCGCAAAGATAGAAAATAGAGGCCATCCTTTTATAATCTCCCGTGTAGGTCTTTGTGTTTGTACCTAGGATGAATCAAGAAAAGGTATAAGACAACAAAATAATTGAGCAATGTTGTACAAGCTAGTAGATAGCATGAGTCACACAGATATGCAAGACAAAACAAAACCTTTTATAGCCACTCAAAAAACCCTTCAAAAAAAGGAAGGATAATGCACTTTACAATCTAGATTTCGGTGCTTACCCAAGATGTGCTTCCGTGACGGACCCCGTCTCCGCAACCACCAATAAAAGAAAAGAAGATGTGCTTCCGCAACGGACCCCGATCTGCAACCACCAAAAAAAGAAAAACTTTTGTATTTGCCGCTTCAAAAAACCACACGAAAAACCATATCTAGCTGCATGGATGTGATAAAGAGCACCACCTACCCGGACGGAGACGAAGGCGAAGGCGAGGCGCACTCGTGTCGGATCGCTCTGCACCCGTGTTTGGTTGAGAATCTTGAGATGAGTTTGGAAAGTCGACGGAGAAGATGTGAGAATGTACAAAGTATGAGAAGAGGTGTAGTATGGGAGAAGGAAGTGACGAGAGACCGTAAGAGAAAACCGCCCATAGTAGCACTATAAAGGAATCCGAGGTGGCTACCGTAGAGTGTTCGATGTGGACACCATGGTCCCACGGTTAATGTATACCATGGTCCCACGGTTAATGTATAAGGGCGATCAGAAACTTGTGTGCTATTTCAAAATTTCAAACATTATTTGGAGAATTAGAATTTGGCCCCGAAAAAGTTTGTCCTACTCTATCCCAACTACCATCATGTGGGCCCACTTGTAATTTTATCTAAATACGTATATCCATGTGATATCTTGTTTTGAAGAATTAATTGAAACAAATTTAATGGTGTAGCAATCGGAATTAATTTAGATTTTTGGTTTCTCGCTTGGTGTAAAAAACATTTTTAGAATTTCAAATTGTGGGGCCCGCCGGGCCATTTTCTCTCTCTCTCTATAATTAATCCGACGCTTCTCGCGACAAGGAACCGTAGCGCGCCACGCTGCCACGGCCGCCTCCCGTCTCGACTCTGGCCGCCAGCGCTGTCCCCATCGTAGTATTGTTGGAAAGGTTTTGGTCAAAACTTTTTGGGAAATATAAAAACTTGTCGTTCGCCCATCCTCGCAGTGTCATTCGCACCATCCTACTGCACCCGCTTTTTTCAAGCACGGTCCCAGAAATCATAATCATGATGACATGCTCGAACACCGCGGTACGCAGGGTGTACAGTACATCGTGGGTCACGTATGGAGTCATTTCACGTGCCTGCTCGATCGATCGAGAGAGAGAGAGGAGGTGAGTGTTCGATGCCAATGTTTCAACACAAGGCCAAAATTTGCCTCTTTACGGAACAAATCAAGATGAATTCGCTTGTTGAGCCACAATGCACAAACTAGCAATACAAAGTTCGATACATGCATTCTTGAGAGCCAAAGCATTCCAAATTTGAACAATTTTTGATAATATAACAACATTACGGAGAATGTTTTGTTTTGCTAGCACCGATTTTGGCTGATTTAATAGTATTCCGTGAGACATAACAAGTCGAAACTAGATGAAGCAAGAGCAAGCGAATTTTGTCAAAGAGAAGGAAGCAAGACATATATGGACGTCCCTCGGGTCCGCACTCGAGTAGGGACGACAACACCCTCCAGAGCTTATAAAGGATTATAATCTCCAAATCCTCAGGTCTTAAGCGCTAGCCATGCCCATGACTAGGGCTCAAGAGACCTACACGGAGATTATATAGTCCTACGGCCGTGAGCCCCACTCGTCCAAAGTCCACTCAAAGGGTCTCTACAAGTTCTAGAGAAACAAGAAAACTTGAGTTTTGAGTTTTTAGGGCTCTCAAACACTTGGGTCGTGGATAAACACCACTCTAAAATGTCTAATAATCTATCTCCGCCTGAGCCGTGGTGTCGATCGAGGAGAACAAGATGAAGCTTGCTCACATTGGTTTTTGCACATGGCTCCTCCTTCATCCTTTAATAATCTCCCGTAGATCTCTCGTGGTTGTAGAAGGTAGCATGAGTCACACGTGATATGTAAGACAAACACAAAAACATTTTAGATCCATTCAGAAATCACTTCAAGAAAGGAAGGATAATGCACTATACAATCTAGATTTCGGTGCTTACCCAAGAAGACGTGCTTCCACGACGGACCCCGCATCTACAACCACCAAAAAGAAAAGAAGATGTGCTTCGCGACGGACCCCAGATCTGCAACCACCAATAAAAGAAAAAAAGATGTGCTTCCGCGACGGACCCCGGATCTCGCAACCACCAAAAAGAAAAACCTTTGTATTTGCTGCCTCAAAAACCACACGAAAAACCATATCTAGGTGCATGGATGTGATAAAGAGCACCACCCGCCCAGTGATGGAGACGAAAGACGGCGAGGCAGTCCCCCGTGTCGGACCGCTCTACGGGTTGAGATGAGTTTGGAAAGTCAAGACGGAGAAGAGGTGAGAAGAGTACTACTAGTACAAAGATGAGAAGAGGTGTAGTATGGGAGAAGGAAGAGACGAGAGATCGTGATCAGAGAAAATCGCGCCCATAGTAGCACTATAAAGGAATCCGAGGTGGCAAATCTATCCAGAGTCTAGAGTGTTCGATGCGCACACCATGGTCCCACGGTTAATGTAAAAGGGCTTAATCAGAACTTGTGTGCTATTTCAAAATTTCAAACATTTTTTTGGAGTATAATAGGACTATGGGAGAATAAGGAATTTGTCCATCGCCTATGAAACTGTCAGAGAACCATTGTGTTGCACCATGCGGGAAGAGAGAAAAGGGAGAGGTCGTGGGACCCACTATACATGCTAAGAGAAGGAAGAGGCCGGTCCCAAGTGCAAAGATCGACCCGCGCCTCCACGCTAGGTAAATGCTACACGTGCACCCGTAAATCGTACATGGAGGAACAAAACTACATTTTTCAAGCTTCAGAAAATTCCCAAAAATATAAATAAACTATTACTACAGCAATAATCGTCGTGCAACACTTCCGCCGCATGAAGTGCTTGGCGCGGCTTCACGTTCGCCGGCGCCGGCGCGGCGCCGCCGAAGTCGCGCCGATCTCCCGCAACACCTCTCGAAACACCGCCGCCATCATCGGCGGCGCGCTTCCGCCTCTAGAGCGCGTAGAGCGTGAACGCACGGCCTAGCGCTTGCCCCGAGCCGGCGTTTGTTTTCAGCTTGTCGAGAGGCGGCGAGACGGTGTCGCGGCCTTCCACGAACACGGTAGACATGCCTCGCTTTGAAGCATGCCCTCCGGGTTGCCGACCTAGGCAAGCTTGCCGATGAGACTCGCACGAGTAGTACAAATGCCCCCCTCGGGCGTGACTCCGAGAGACAAAGACACCGATCTAGCCGGGATGCTCCGTCCCTACCAGGGTCGCGGCAGACGCCGCTTTCATCCGCAAAACGTAGCCCGCAGATTGAAGAGGTCCTCCATAGGATGCTTTGCGTGCATGGCGACGCATCGCAAGCTCCACAAGCAAGTGCTCAAATGTTCTCCATGGCGCCGGCTGTACACTGTGGGGGGCTTTTGCTAGAAGCTAGTAGCTCGAAAGCCAAGGGAGGTGGGAGGTGAACAAGCGGTTGTGTGGCGCTTCGGTTGGAGAGTAGTAATAACTAGAGGTATTCCCGCGCTGTTGGGTAGAAAGGGGGTATTATATTGTTAAAGGATTGAATTGTGTAATCACTAAAATTATCTCGCAAAAAGATTATTTAATCTTATGTTTAAACTCTAAGCTAAACCAATATTGAATAGAAATATTTAGATATGTTGGACAAGTGACAACCTCGGTAATGCAATAAAACATATATATAATAATTTATTTGAGGAAATCCTTGGTATGTTTTAATCCCGTTTAACTTTGTCCTTCACGCGTCATATCCCCGCGTTGACACGGGGTATGAACGAGAAATCTAGTACGTATAAGTTAGAATATTACTATCACACCCTCCTATTCTCTCTTTTTTTTTTTTTTTTCCCGTTCTCTCTCTCTCTCTCTCTCTCTCACCGTCACCGTCGCTCTCTCTTCCCCACACCCCTCGCCGCTCTTCACTTTTCTCTCTCCCTTTCTTTTCTCTCTCTGGCTACACTACACGGCAGACGAGCGTGGACCGACGGTTGAAGGCATCCAAGGCCACGTGTTGTGGGCTCCGCGGGCAAATGGTCGCACGCCATATTTCCCCAAGGGCCCACCACCTCATTGAAACCTCTCACTTCTCCTTGCTAGCATGGACATGGTCCAAGAGAATACGAGAGATGAGAGAAGAGAGACCATGAGATCGGTTCACAAAGACAGGCCGGCCGGTCCCAATCTGCGAGACTAGACCCGCGCGTCGGCTAGGTAAATGTTTGCGTGCATGCAACCCGAGAACGTACACCTGAGGAGCGAAAAACTACATTTTCCAAGCTACGTAAAAATTCCTAGAAAATTAATAAACAAACTATGTACACCCAATACCCTACACATACGCTTACACCCTCCTATTCTTCATTATTTTTTTTTTATTTTACTCTATACCAACTACCATCGGTGGGACCCACCTATAATTTATCGAAATATAACCATATGACTTCTAGTTTTGAAAGATTTATTGAAAGGAATTCAATGGTGTAATCGAATTTAAATTGGTTTTTTGGTTTGTGAGTTATAACATTTTTTAGTTAGTTCAAACATGGGGGGCTGCCACAAGATCTCATAGAATCCGAGGTGGCAACTCAGAGAGTGTTCGATAACACCTGGATGTGTTTTTAGTTGGTGAAATATTTTGGGTTCTGCCACAAGATCTCATATTTGGTAATTGTTATCCTATTATAGAGTAAGGCCTTGTTTAGATGGCTAAAATTTCTAACCTTTTTCCCATGGTCCTCACATTAAATACACCAAAAACATATGTGTTTGTTTAGTTGGTGAAAAATTTTACACGTTTAGATGTACATTACGAGACGATTCTTTTGAGCCTAGTTTTTGTTTGTATTTGGTAGTAATTGTTATCCTATTATAGAGTAACTAGTCTCAAAAGATTCGCCTCGCACTTTTTGGGGCGACTATAACTTGTGTGCTAGTATTTCAAAATTTCAAACATTGTTTGGAGTAGTAATAGACTATGGCCTATGGGAGAAGTAGGAATTTGGCCCCGAAAAAGTTTGTCCTACTCTATCCCAACTTCCATCGTGTGGGCCCACTTGTAATTTTATCTAAATATATCCATGTGATATCTTGTTTTGAAGAATTAATTGAAACAAATTTAATGGTGTAATCGAATTTAATTTAGATTTTTGGTTTGTCGGGCTAAAAATATTTTTTAGGTATTTTAAATTGTGGGGCCCGCCGTGGCCATTTTCTCTCTCTCCCATCCATCCTCGCAGTGTCATCTCGCACCAAAGACGGGTCTCAGAGAATCGTAATCATGATGACATGCCCGAGGTGTACCGTCCATCGTGGGTCACGTGGGAGTCATTTCACATTCCCGCTCGATCGATCGAGAAAAGAATGAGGTAGAGTGTTTGATGCCAAATTTGTTTCAACACAAGGCCAAAATTTGCCTCTTTACGGACCAAATGAAGCTGAATTCATTTGTTGAGCCACAATGCACAAACTAGCACAAACTAGCAATACAAAGTTCGATACAGATTCGAGTAGGGAGCATCTGTTTAGAAGGCAACCTCCTCCCCGTCCGCACTCGAGTAGAGATAATAGCACCGGCGAGACGGGTTATGCCCTTGGCAGGATTATAATCTCCGGGCAGGTCTTTAGCTCTAGCCATGCGCATGATTAAGGCTCGAGACCTATCTAACCGCTCATTGCTTCTATTTGGGCAACCACAATGTGCATGCAACAATTGACCATAAGCGTGGGATCCATTTTTTTTGGGCAATAGCTACGGACCCAAAGCCACAATGGTGGAGCGACAAGCATGGGCCCATGTACAATAAAAGCGAGAGAAGATGTGTGAGAGAAAAAGAAGAGAAGATGTGAGAGAAATCATTGTTTATTTGCTTGTGGTGCACCATAAGCTTGAGGTGTTTTTGGATGGACAATAGCTATGGTCTAACTCCACAATGGTTGATGACCCTTCATGCCTATATATTAAATGCTTAAGACCACCTTTTTGATACATTTTGGATGCCCTTCATGCCATCAAGGCAGCAGAGAGAAGTGCCTAGGAGGGAGACATCCATTTCGGAGGACACTTGACCGCAAGGAGGCATTGGCAAAACAACACAAAGAAAATGTGTGTTTTTCTTGCCACATTTTCTTCGACCTCCTCCCCATCCTTTTATAATCTCCGCGCGTAGGTCTTTGTGGCTAGCATGAATCACACAAATATAAAGACAAAACAAAACCTTTTTAGAGCCACTAAAAAAACTTCAAAAAAAGGAAATGCATTTTAGAGATCTCAGCGGTGTTTACCCAAGAAGACGTGCTTGTTTTGCGACATTTTCTTCGGCCTCCTTCCCAACCCAACACTAGCTAAAACACTAGAGATCAGAGCGGCCGGGACTTCAGAGACCACATGAAGTCGAGATCTGAACGGCCGGGACTCGATCCAGATCTGCAACCACCAAAAAAAGAAAAAACTTTTGTATTTGCTGCTTCAAAAACCACATGAAAAACCATATCTAGCTGCATGGATGTGATAAAGAGCACCACCTGCCCAGGATGGAGACGAAGGCGAAGGCGAGGCAAAAAAATTTGTGTCGGACAGCTCTATACTCGTGTTTGGTTGAGATGAGTTTGGAAAGTCAGGACTTGCAAGAGGTGAGAATGTACAGTATGAGAAGAGGTGTAGTATGGGACTTGGGAGAAGGAAGAGACGAGAGACTGCGAGAGAAAACTGCCCATAGTAGCACTATAAAGGAATCCGAGGTGGCTACTGTAGAGTGTTCGATGCAGACACCATGGTCCCACGGTTAATGTAAAAGGGCGACTGTAACTTGTGTGCTATATTTCGAAATTTCAAACATTATTTGGAGTAGTAATAGGACTATGGGAGAATTAGGAATTTGGCCCTGAAAAAAGTTTGTCCTACTCTATCCCAACTTCCATCGTGTGGGCCCACTTGTAATTTTATCTAAATATATCCATGTGATATCTTGTTTTGAAGAATTAATTGAAACAAATTTAATGGTGTAATCGGAATCTAATTTAGATTTTTGGTTTCTCAGTTAAAACATTTTTTAGGTATTTTAAATTGTGGGGCCGGCCGGTGGCCATTTTCTCTCTCTCGTCTATAATTAATCCGACGCTTCTGCGACAAGGAAATCACCGTCGCTGCTCTCTTCCCCTCTGCTCTGCTTCGCTCTTCACTTTTCTCTCTCCCTTTCTTTTCTCTCTGGCTACACTACACGGCAGGACGAGCGTGGACCGACGGGTTGAAGGCATCCAAGGCCATGTCTTTGTGGGCTCAGGGCAAATGGTCGCACGCCATATTTCCCCAAGGGCCCACCTGTCATTGAAACCTCTCACTTCTCCTTGCTAGCATGGACATGGTCCAAAGAGAATACGAGAGATAGGAGAAGAGACCATGAGATCGGTTCACAAAGACAAAGCCGGCGGTCCCAATCAGCAAAGACTAGACCCGCGCGTCGGGCGATAGGTAAATGCTACTCACGTGCAGCCCGAGATCGTACACCTGAGGAGCGAAAAACTACATTTTCCAAGCTTCAGAAAAATTCCCAAAAAATTAATAAACAAACTCCCTACACATACACCCTCCTATTCTCTTTTTTTTTTTTTCCCCCCTTTCTTTTTTTTTTACTTTACTCTATAATACCAACTACCATCAGGGACCCACCTATAATTTATCAAAATATAACCATATGATTTCTTGTTTTGAAAGATTTATTGAAAGGAATTCAATGGTGCAATCGAATTTAAATTGGTATTTCGGTTTGTGAGTTATAACATTTTTTAGTTAATTCAAACAAGGGGCCTGCCTTTGGCAAATATTTTGCCATCTACTATAAACGAGGCGGTCTACTAGTGCAGCTCTAGTCCGCCTCGATTCTCCCCCGTGCATGCTTGGTGAGGCAGGCCATAGTGACAAGTAGCCCGTCAGACTCTTCCTTTTTAAAAAATTATTTCTTTTTCTCAAGAGAAAATAAAAGGAAAACACCCTCGAATGGAATAGCTAGAGATGCCTATTTTTATTTGTTGATTGTCCTAATTATAGTATATATCACAACTAAGAACACACATGTCCCAAATCAAAAGTTGTAAACTACAAAGTTTCATGGATATTTGAGAACTACAATCACTATATTGGTAGTTTGTTGTCTATAAGAGGTCAATTAAAACACTTAAATTTCAATTTTCATTTTTTAATTTGAGGCCTAGTTTTCCTTTACAAGATAATTTCAAAGCAAAAAGTTTTGAAATTCTTTTGGGCTCCACATGTCATAGAGTAGAAAAATGTGGCAAGATTCCTTTAGGCAAAACAAAGTTAAGCAAGATTCTTAGGTCGTGTTTAAATCACCCGAATTTGGCTCGACGTCTCAAAATTCCAATCACATCAAATCATTAAATGTACCAAAAGACGCATGCATTGAGTATGAAACGTAGGTAATAAACAAAATAGCTAATTGCACAATTTAGATGAGTACATTGCGAGAGACTAATCTTTTGAGCCTAGTTACCCCATGCGATGGTAGGATAATATTTACCACAAACAAACGAAAAGTACTACAGTGCTTTTCAGTTCGGTACGCGGCGGCGTGAACCGGCGGCGGACACAGCAGCGTTCAAAGGCGACGCCAACGGCACGGGCATAACCGTCAAGCCGACGAGTCTCGAGGTGCCGGGTAAGAGAGAAGGGAGAGAGTTCACCGAGGCGCCACGCCGAGGTGCTCGCGGCGACCATGGCGGCGCTGCGTGGCCGCCGAGGGTGAGAATCGCAAATAAATTTTACACCTCACAAACATGAATATACCAATCGCAAAATAAATTTTACACCTCACAAACATGGATATACCATTGTCATCACTCTAGTCACTCATCATTTCAAATCAATCAAACATCCATGCAAAGACATGATTTGGAGAAATACAACACATTGATATTTAATCACAAACACCATCGTCCCATAAACACCAACAAAACAAAATAACACATGGACTACAACGAATTAAAACGCCTAACCGGTGTTCATCACCGCATGGTACTCAAACTCGAGAGGACGGATCTATCGAACATCAACCAATGCTTGCAAGCACACAACCAAAAGGTAGCAAAAGTCGTTCGATCTAGATCATCTAGCTTAGAGCTAAGCTAGCAAAATGTACAACACACACATAGAGTATATAGTGCCCGAGAGCATCATCGTAGGCGGCCTGCTTATTCCAACGCCGCAAAGAAGGAAGAACATACTACACTCGCCGCGGATCCTACACTCCTCGCCGCGAACACCCACCGCAGCGGCCATACTAATCCCGCCCCCATTCGCCGGTGCTGCAATTGTCTCCACCGCATGGCGCGCGTCTGGGCGAGGCACCGGTTGGGCGGGCGCGGACGATGTTTTATTATTGCCACATTGGATACGGCAAAGAAGAAATCGTCGTGCAACACTTCCGGTGCGCATGAAGTGCTTGCGGCAGTTCACGTTCGTCGGCGTCGGCGGCGCCGCCGCCGAAGTCGCGCCGATCTCCCGCAACACCTCTCGCACGCCGTCATCGGCGGCGGCGGCGGCGTTCGCCCTAGAGCGTAAGAGCGTGAAACGCGTCGCCAACGCGATGCCCCGAGTCGGTGGCTTGTTTTCACTTTGTCGAGGCGGCGGCGATGGTGTCGCGGCCTTCCACGAACACGGCGGACATGCCCGCTCTCGAGCACGCCTCGGGTTGCCGACCTTGGCAAGCTTGGTGATGAGACTTCATGCCGATACCGCGCGCGAGTAGTACACCCCCCCAACCGTAGACCCGCCGAGACAGCACCGGTCTAGTCGGATGCTCCGTCCCACCGGGGGGGTCGCGGCACGCCGCTTTCATCTCGCGAACAATTGGCCCGCCAAGGCATTGAAGAGGTCCTCCATAGGATGCTCTGCGTGCATGGCGGCGCGCGCATCGCAAGCTCCACAAGCAAGTGCTCGGAAAGGTTCTCCATGGCGCGGCGGCGGCGCGCGGCGCGGTGGGGGCTTTTTTGTTGGAAGCTCGAGCGCGGCGGGAGGTGGGAGGTGAACAAAGGCAGGCTGTGTGGCGCTTCGATTGCGAGTAGCAATAATACGGGTGGCCGGTGCGTTCCCGTGCGCTGGGACATGGGATTTTCCCTTTTTTTAGGAGCGACGTGAGGCGTTTACGACGACATGACCGGCGCCAATTACCGACGACATTTGATAGAGCGCGTCTGTACACCTTGCGTGCGTGTCTCCTCTGCGTATCTAGGCCTGTCTCGGTTGAGATCTGCCCGTCTCTCTCGATCGGCGCGGCACCGATTGGGCCGGACGAGGACCTGTACAGACGTATATACTTTACGTTACCCCGAATACTTGCCTGATTTGCCTTGTCGGTATCGAATACGTATATCTGATAGTATGCAGATACGCCCGCCTGGGACAGGGGAGAGTTAAATTCTGCCGCGCAGGCGCCAAGCGCCCTCCGCTCGTTGATCCTAGTCCTCGATTCTCCCGTGCATGGCCATAGTGGCAATCTAGCCCGTTAGGACTCTTTCCTTTTGTTTTTTAAAAAAATATTTCATTTTTCAATTCAATAGAAAATAAAAGGAAAACACCATCGAATAGTATATATATCACAACCCACGAAAAAAATAGCGGCGCTATAGATCACCCGAATTTGGCTTCAAATCCCAAAATTCCCGTCACATTGAATGGTTAAAATGTACCAACGCATGCATGGATTATGAAATGTCGGTAAACAAAATAACTAATAATTACACGGTTTAGATGTACATTGCGAGACGGATCTTTTGAAATGTCGATCGGTGCGAAAGCCAATTTTCGTGGATTTAAACACAGCCTTAGGCAAAACAAGTTTGGCAACCAATTTGCCTGGAACATACATTGCATATGTGAGCATCATCGAGCCTGGCTTATGCCCACCCTGCAGCAAGGCGGAACATATTACACTCGCCGCGGATCCTACAGTCCCGCTGCAGTACACCCGTCGGCGGCGGCAATACTGATCCTGGTTTTCCGGCCTGGGCACCGCAGTAGTACCTGTCTCCCCATCTACACTGATGCCCGTCCTGGCGATGCACCGGTTGGGCAAGAGGAGGACGAAGATGCCGCCTCTCTCCATAGGGGGGCACCACCGAGTCGTCGTGCAGCACTTTCAGTGTTTCTGAGAAGTACTCGTGGCTGTTCGCGGTCCTCCTCCAGGGTGCAGCCATCGTCGCCGCCGTGTCGTGCTCAATCTCCCGCAACACCTCTCGGGCAAGGTCGTCATCGGCGGCGGCGGCGTTCCGCCCCAGAGCGAAGGGCATGAACGTGCGGGCCAGCGCATGCCCCGAGTCGGCGGCTTGTTTCAGCTTGTCGAGAGGCGGCGAGACGGTGTCGCGGCCTTCCACGAACACGGCAGACATGCCTGCTCTGAAGCACGCCTCCGGGTTGCCGACCTTGGCAAGCTTGGTGATGAGACTCGCGCGATACTCGCGCGAGTAGTACAGCGGCCCCCAGCCGTAGACCCGCCGAGACAGCACCCGGTCTAGTCGGATGCTCCGTCCCACCAGGGGGTCGCGGCACGCCGCTTTCATCTACGAACAACGTGGCCCGCAGATTGAAGAGGTCCTCCATAGGATGCTCTGCGTGCATGGCGACGCGCATCGCAAGCTCCACAAGCAAGTGCTCCGGAAGGTTCTCCATGGCGCGACGCGGCGGCGCGGCGGGGGGTGGGGGCTTTTTTGCTGGAAACTCTGAGCGCGGCGGGGTTTTTTTGCTGGAAACTCTGAGCGGCGGGGTTTTTTTGCTGGAATGGGTGAACAAAGAAGAATGCGGGTGCGAGTCCCGGTGCACGGAGACGTGGGATTTTATGAGCGCCGGCCGGTGCTCGGCGGGAGGTCGATCGTCGGACATAAAACCCGCGCTGAACGCGGGCGAAGGAAATGGGCGGACGCCCTATCCTAGTGCGCGCGTCAGAAGTCTAGTCTCATTTGAGTTTCATACGAAGTTTTTTTTAAAAAAATTACACAAAGGCAACTCGACGCTCACAATACGCACGCACACTCACCCCTATGAACGCACGTACGCAATCCCTACCCCTATGAGCACCTCCGAAGGATTGGGCAAACGACACATCCGAGATTCTCGAAGTCACCATAGGCGCCTCGTTGTCGACAGGAACGTCGCTTACCACTTAATGCATAATGTCGGTAAATCCTGGGAAAATCTCAAGAAAAGGTGCGAGCACTAGGATTATTTGAACCCTGGTGGGTAGCAACCCACTAGACCGTCCTACCATTGGACTACAAGGGCATTAATTAGGCTAATGTGGCACCATATTAATATTGAGAGTGATGATATAAGAGTTTAATGGGAGTAGAGAGAGTTTCATCCCCATTAATCTCTTACGCACCGCTTTCTAAAATCTAAATGTGTTGGAAACTGTGACATGAAACCCCAGGCCCATTGAGACTGACCTAAACATAAATGGTTTCAAACTACACATGTTTTTCCATGACAAGATGGATCTCAAATCAAAAATTTGTAAACTACAAAATGTCATGGATAATTGAGAACTACAATCGGTATGCTGGTGGTTTGTAACTTTGTATATCTGAGGCCACTTAAAACATTTAAATTTCAGTTTTCAGGGTTTTTGAATTTGAGACCTAGTTTTTCCCAAAGATAAGACAAAGTCAATAATCAAAGAGTTTTAACTTGAGAGTTTAATAACTTAGCAAGATCTACAATTCTTATTTTGGTTTGATTCCCCATACGACATAGTGCTAGTGACATTATTGTTCACAAATCTTATAAATCTCTTTTTGTAGTTTCATAAACTCTGAGAGTTGTGTAAGGGCCTGTTTGGCGGGGCTCGCTACTGCTCGCTCCTCCATTGAGCACGCAGGAGCCGGAGGAGCCCAAAATAAGCTTCTCCGGCTCCTATGAACAAAGTGGTGGTTGTCGGCAGCCGAGAGGGGGGAGGGAGTGAAAAACCGGCTCATGTGAACAAGGTCGCTATATTTGCGCCATAGCAGCCAGCCGGAGCCGCCGCCTCCTTGCTAAACGCACTCCTGAATAATCTTGTGAACAATGTTAGCGCCGGCAACACGCGTCGCATGAAGAAATGACCAATATAAAAGATGTACATCTTAAGAAGTTATACTACAAGTTTTATGTTCATGACTTGTTGTGCCAAACCAAGAGATGCTCAAAAAATGTTGTTATACAAGCTTCATAGACATGATTTATAGAATTTTAGAAAGAAAAACCATCAATTTTATAATTACTATGAGACGCGCCGGTAGCTTGTATGTTTTCCAAACCGACAGACGGTCCCACCATGCGTGCGCTTTCCTTGTTCCCGCTAAAATTTTACCAAAATTGCGCGCGAGCATTCGCAAAACGCAAAAACCTCTCATCCCGAAGTTTTCCATGCCGACAGAGCGGTCCCACCACGCGCCTTCTCCTCCCAGTCCCAACTGCAGTGAAGTGGCGCTCTTTTCCTTGTGCACGCCAAAAATTTTCAAGAATTTGCGGCCGACGCCGAGCATTCGCAAAACTCAAAATCCCTCATCCGCCTCCTCACACGAGCCATTCTAGGGTATACAACCCCCGCCGCCGCCGCCGCCCCCCTCCGCCGTTGACAACCACCACCGCCGCAACCAACTACCGCCCTCGCCATTCTAGGTTTTCAAGCCGACGGCGCATCCAGCAGCGACCACCGTCCAACCCATCTCCGATCCATCTCCGACGCCGCGACCGCCGGGTTAATCACGCTACGGCTACGACGGCTTCATCCTCCACCCGAAGCGGCCTTGGCCGCCGCTTCGTCATCTCCGACGGTCTCGCGGTTTGTGTAGTCCTCATAAACCGCCTAAGAATTGAACTCATATAGTATTAGGCCCTCGCTAATTTTCAGGCGACTAAAATTTTGAAATCTTTTCAGCGACGAAGGTGGTAGTGCTCTACCGCCAGAACGGAAGGTCCCGGTTCAAGCCCTAGCCTCCGCATATTGCACATGGTGCGGGTAAGGCTTAGCGCTAAAATACCCTACCCCCGCATCCCGCGGTCGCGGGAGCCTACGACCTGGTACGCCATTTTTCGAGGCGACGAAGGTGCTTCAGATGATTTCCATCCAACACCAGCCATCAATGCATCATCGGGCAGAAGAGATAGCGAGCACACGGTGTCGCCTGAATTTTTCGCGCCTCGAGGAAAGGTGATAATTTTGTGCTCGATTGATATATAGAGTCAGTAGATACCGAACTTGACGCCCGACCGCTACTATAATGTTGTTATCTCGTGTGTTTTTGTCATAGGAAGCTGCAACTACTGCCGCTTATTTTCTTCACGGACCATCAGGCGGGAAGAGATAGAGAGCACGCAGTTGTCGCCTGATTTTTTCATCGCCTCAGAATCGAAAGAAGGTGATAACTTTATCCTAAGATGGATATATCGAGTTGTTAGATACCGAACCCGACACCGATTTACTACAATGTAAGTGAGGGAAGGTGGTACCTTTATCCCGCATGGATATCTAGAGTTGTAGATACTTGAACAATACACCCGACCGCTACTATAACTATAATGTTGTTATCTCGTGTGTTTTTGTCATAGGAAACTGCAACTACCGCCGCTTATTTTCTTTATAAAAGTTCCTATTAAATGAACTGTTGCTAAACTACGCTTTATATTCCTCTCTATTCCTCAACTACATATTTTTTTTGCGATCTGTGCCTCTTTGGTTTGTTTAGTCCTCATAGACGCCTATTACGTAATTGAATCGTATAATTTTATCCTCGGATAGAAATATCGAGTTGTAGGTACCGAACTTGACACCGACCGCTATCGTAATGTTGTTACCGTGTGTTTTAGTCATAGGAAACTCGCAGCTACTTGCTGCATATTTTCTTTATAGATGAATATACATGCTCAAGAACAATGATCAAGCCTGCATCAGAGTACTACTACTATCTTGGCTTACAAAAATGTGCCTATTTAATGGACTGTTACTCTCAAGAAACACGAGTGCTCTGTAGATTACTACTATCTTGGCTTACAAAAATGTACCTATTAAATGGACTGTTACTCAACTACGCTTTGTTTATATATTCATGTATTCCCCGAACTATATTTTTTTGCGATGACCGTGCCTCTGGTTTGTTTAGTCCTCATAGCCTCGCCTATTACAGAATTGTACTGTATAAAGATGGGGCATTCGACTACTTTAAAATCTTCAAAGTTTTTGGATTGTTAAGATATTAGGCAATTATATTTCTTCCTCGTTTAAAAATTAATGAAAATGGCCGCCACTGTGGGGTTCTCCCCCCACGGTTTTTTGTTGTAAAAAAAAAGAAAGATATTAGGCAATTTCCCCAGATTAAATCCATAATATAAATCATGACGAACCGAACAACTAGATTAAGCAATAAGCATGTGCAAAAAAACTTGCATGACTCAAAATCATATCACGAGCATAGCAAGATTCAACAAAGATATAGCATAGCATGATCATAGCAAATGTGTAAGCACAACTAGCACACCGATAGATTGAAATGTATTGGACATGACTAACACCGAGATTAGATCTCGAGTAATACCGCGCTAGACGTAGATGACAAATGTGATGGAGAGGTTCCCGAAAAGCGGCCGAGGTCTTCCAGTGTCGCTGTCGCCGCCGCCGATCAACGGCGGCAAAGAGAGCTCGATGAAGCCGACGTTGAAGACACCAAGATGTAGCGCCCGGGCCTTGAAGGTAGACGAGCCGTGACGAAGATCGGGAGCAGTCGCGCGTAGAACGCTTCCCAAAAACCTTATTCACCTAGTATAATTTTATCCTCAGAGGGATATATCGAGTTGTAGATACTAAACTTGACACCGACTTCTACAATGTTGATATCTATGTGTTTTTGTCGCATCTAAACCGCACTACTGCCGCTTTTTTTCTTTATAGATGAATATATATGCGTGCTCAAGAATCACGAGTGCTTTGTAGAGTACTACTATCTTGGCTTACAAAAATGTGCCTATTAAATGGACTCATTCTTGAACTACGCTTTGTTTATATTCATCTATTCCTCAACTATATTTTTTTGTTCTCTCGCCTCGGTTTTGTATAGTCCTCATAAACTACCTATTACAGAATTGAATCAGATAATTTTATCCTCACATGGATATTTTGAGTTGTGGATACCGCTGAACTTGAACCCGACCGCTACTATAATGTTGTTACCGCACTGTGTTTTTGTCATAGGAAACCGCAACTACTTTGTTTCATATTTTCTTTACAGATGAATTACATGCTGATGAAGATGAATGACTGCTTTGTAGAGTACTACAACTATCTTGTCTTAAAAAATGTGCATATTAAATGAACTGTTGCTAAACAACAGTTTGTTTATGTTCCTCCGTTCCTGAACTACATTTTTTTGTGATATCTGTGCCTCTGAGATATATGAACCCTACTTATTGTTAGATTTTTGAGTGCTAGCTATTGACTTCTCTGTGTAACTTATTTTTTTGATATAGGTGTCTGACGATTGGGCAGCTTTTGTTGCATAGAAGGGAAGGGAAAGGTATGAGCTCACAGAGGCCCTGGGCACCACAGAACAGACAGGGGCTCGGTCTTCAGCAGAGAAGGTTTTAGAGAAGGCAGCCCGTCCTTCTGAGGGCACTGGTGTAAGGGAAAGAGATATGCTCACAGACGTCCTGGCATCTCAGAACAGGCAGGGCATGTGCGTGGGGTGTCTAGTTCGTCTCGTTGGAAGGCTTGGCTGGAGTGCGCCGACATGTACAGAAAGAGGAAGCTCAGGGAGGCGATCGAAGGTCGAAGCACTTTAAGCAGAGCTTGCAGCTGCAATAGATGAGCTCAGGGCTGAGTTGGAGGCGATAAAATCGCAAGGACATTGTTCAACGCCTGCCAACACCTGTAGCCTTGTAGGTGGTCTGGATAGCAGATACGCCTTAGCCACGGATGCAGACGGACCGGATGCCGCAGCTTGAGATGGAATCGACGCACCGACCGGATGCCGCAGCTTGAGATGGAATCACGAGGACATCGTTCACCGCCGCCAACACCCCTAGCCCCGTAGGTGGTGAGAATGCGAGAGAGTGGCTCGCCCCCATTTCACCGTGAGTGGCTTCAATGCCCTTCGCCGCGCATAGGCCAACCCTAAGTACCAAAGATGGATCTCCAATACTATCACCCGAAGAGCTTCATAAGGCGGGGCCTTCTTGTGCCGCTCTTCAAGAGTGGTACATGCAAGCAAAATAAAACAGGCAATCGGTGGCGTTTATTGCATCGCCCGAAAGAGGCCTTTTGGCGTGACACGCACGAAGAGGCTATGATCAATGTGGGTTTCGACGACTTGTTTGACCTCATGGCACCGGATGTATTGGATATGGCCATCCTTCGCCGCATGACACCGTGAGTACAATTTCTTCTATTCGACTCATTCGATGCCTCTTCATCTATTTGCTTGCTAAATTTGAAGGCTTATTTGTTGACTCTCGCGGCCCGCTTAAAGTCAAATACCGGTCCGTGAAAAGTGCAATAGACCGCTGAGTGTTTCCTAACGCCCACCGTGTTTCATATGTTTGCAAAGGCTCGCCGCAAACCGATGAAAAGACATGTGGGTTCTACACGCCCACCACATGATGGCTCGCGATGAAACAAGTTCATTTGGATTGTCCCGAGGTAACTCGGCGTGCAGCTCCATCTTGTGCCTACCTTTGTTTGGCAATAAAGACCATGTGTACAACAAACACTTATGCCTACCTTATTTTGTATTAGGAATTTAACTTGTCCGGAAATTCGATCAATTTGGAGGATATTAGAGAGAAGATCGCCAAGTTTCTTATGGAATGCATCATCAGCCCCGAAGGCAAGTATTTTGTTTAGTAAACCGTGAGTTTCTTCTTTTTCCCTTGCCGCATGATGACCACCGGATACATGCATGTGAACCGTATTCTTCAAGTAATCCGAGAGTGCAATTTTTGTAACTGCGTGCCTCTGTGGATTGTGTAGTCCTCATAGACTTCCTAGTTCCTATTACGTAATTGTATATTAAGGCCTTCCTAATATCCGGGTGACTGAAATTTTCAAATCTGCTCAGCGACGAAGCTACTTCAAAGATTTCCATCCAATAGCGGTGCATCAACGCGTCATCCAAAGGTTAATCGCCCGAAATTTTTCGCTTGCCGTGAAGTGAGGAAAGGTGATAATTCTGCCGCTTATTTTCTTCATAGATGAATACACAAGCTCAAGAACACTGACTGCTCTGTCGAGTACTACCGCTATCTTGTCTTACAAAAAATTTCCTACTAAACGAACTGTTGCTAAACTACAGTTTGTTTATATTCCTCTATTCCTGAACTACTTCCTCCGTTTCAATTTGCTTGCTAAATTTCCTTGCATGCCTCTATTCCTAGATGCCCTTTCGGGGAAGCTAGGGCCATGTCTTTGTCGGTTGGCTTTCTTGATCCCGAACCATTGACCTTCGAAGGGCTGGCCGGCGGGCCTCGCAAAGATGGGCATTACATATCTAGAAGGGCACATCATCATTGTTTTTCTTCTTCTCGGTGGTAGTTGTTAATTTGGCATTGGAAGATTTATTCCTTCCTTTGGTCTTGCCATGTGGGTTTTCCTGCACCAAATTCGTGCGTAATGGATCCGGTTCCCCTTCTCAATAGTGTTCTTTGCCCGAATCTTTTCCTCAACATCAAGAGATGCTATCAGGTTTTCAACTGATATTTTCTAGCTCTTCTATGAAGAAGGCAACTTAGCATTAATGCATATGGCTACAAACTCGTCGGGTATGACACACTTAAGGAGTTCAAGTTCTTTTGCCATGTGCTGAACCTCATGAGCTTGCTTGACTATAGATCGGTTAGCAACCATCTTGTAGTCATGAAAGCTCTCCATAATCTACAACTTAGAATATATATCTGATGGTTGCATTCAGTTGATAGTGTTGCCCCCTGGAATCTTCTCTCCAGAGATATTTCCCTCAGGCAAGCCAACAATAATCCAAAACATTTTAGCTTGTAGCCAGAGCATGGCCTTAACTCGCCGCCTCTTAAAATTTGCACTACAAATTTTTTCTAGCCTCAGCACGTCAATGAAAAAAACCATAGTTAAATCAAGAAAAAGGCTATAATAAGGTTTTTGGATTGTTGAGATATTAGGCAATTTCTAGATTAATTTCATAAAAATAAATCATGACGAACTGAGCAGCTAGATTAATTAAACATGTGAAGCATACTAGCATAACACAAAAGCATATCAAGATCATAGCATGATTAACATGATCATAACAACTAGTGTAAACATGCGTATCATACTAGCATGACTTAGCATCGTATAACAAAGCATATCATGATCTAAAAGCATATAGCGAAGCATGACATGATCCAATAGTATATAAGAAAGCATGATCATGGCAACTGATGTAAACATAGCGGTTCATACACCAGACAGATTGAACATGATGAACAATAAGATTAGAACACAGATGTAATACCTGCCGATGTAGAAGTTGGTGGTGTTGATGCAGACGACGATCGCGTAAGCTTAGTCGATGAGTGTTCCTTGTTGATGATCCCGCGCGCAAGCCTTATGACGACGGGATGACACACTGATGAAGAGAAACTGCCGTGGAAGATTTGGGAGCGGTCACGTGAAGAACGCTTCCCAAAAACCTTAGTCGACGGACGGGATGGAGAGACTATGCAAAGTAAGAGAGGGAAAAGGAAAATATTATTTTTACTACTTTAGGATTTTCTAATTGGAAGGGCTGGCCTGGTGCAAGTGGTGTACCGCCTGTAACCGGAAGGTCCCGGGTTCAAGCAACAGCCTCCGCATATTGCACATGGTGCGGGTAAGGCTAGGCGCTAAATTACCCTTCCCCAGACCTCGCGCGAAGGTGGGGAGCCTACGGCCATTGGTACGCCCTTTAGGATTTTCTAATTGAAACTCCCAATTATAGTTGTGGTGTTGTGTCTAACTCTAATCCCAAAGAAGCTTTGGTACAAATATATAGGGAGGAAAACTCCCTACCTCCACATCAACCAACAATATGATAGTAATTGATATCGCACCTTTACCTTTACTCATGGGCCTTTGGGCTGAACAATAAAGCCCATTAGGGAACACAGATATTGGGCCTTTGAGATTTATCAGAATTTTTTCATATGAATGCCTCATCTTTAGTTTTCAGCAAGTAAATATAGCAAAATCTAGAAGCATCATCAATTAATGTCGTGAAATATCTCTTTCCACACACCATTCATCTCACATAGATCAGAATGTATGAGTTCTAGAGGTGCCAAGTGTCTTTCCTCCACTGCCTTGTGAGGCTTTCGAGGTTGCTTAGATTGCACACAATTATGACACTTAGAACCTTTGGTAATGGTGAAATCTAGAAGGGGCTATTGTGTTTGTACCCTTGCTGAGATAGCCAATTGTGATTCTACCCTCGCTTTTCATCATCTTGCATTTTTACCCTTGTTTTGTAAAAACGAAGCTCAAGTTTACCCTTACTCCGTTATCAGGTGCTAACGGTGTTAACTGAGCCTTTTTAGGACAACTTTGCCCTTGCAAAAATACCCTTACTTTTCTTGTGTGCATTGTGATTTTACCCCTGTTTTTTTTTTAAAAAAATGGCAGCAACATCACACAACTTATTACATATAATTCCACACAACATGCAAATATAGATACATATCAGCTGATTTCTCTACCAGCTGCTGGACAAGGCTGGGGTAGCTCGAGGACGATAAGGAAGAAACTCCGCTCTGACTCCCTGATGTATTGGACATTGCACCCATCAATTGGAGGATCTTCCTGCATGTGCTTAGTCCTACGCCTTCTTGGGTTGACCATTGGGCATTGCTGAACATATCCTGGACAATGTCACCGAGGAGGCCCTCACCAGGGCACACAAACCTACAGACAAAGACATCAAAAGGAAATCACTTAGTTCCTCCATTTATAACTCTCAAGTCCCATTGAGTTTTCGTTGTCATTAACATTTGGAAGCCGATTCTCCGTAATCACCTAATGCACAATGTAGCAAATGTAATCATTTTCGCTCAAGTTAAGCCAAGACACTTAAATAGTAAAATTCATCTAAAAAATCTAGATGGTTCTGATTTACATTCCATTGCACCATTTTATAGGACGCTTTTTGAACTTCAATCGGTAAGGTCGTTGATTCTCGTTTCTCTCACAAGTATTCTCGGTTAGTACCGCTTGTTGTTCTGAACCACCCGGGAGGAGCCTCCATGGCACCTACGCCTTTGCTTGCCTGGCCGGATCGCCGCCATGGCCTTCTTCACGCTGCGTGGGAAGCCGGCGGCCGCCTGCCGAGCGGCGCCGCCGCCGCCGCCGCGACGCTGACGCAGCCGCCTCGACCCTCGCCGCCTGGAGCCGCGCGCCGCCGCCGCGTGCCAGCGCCGCGGGCCGCCGCCGCCGCTGCGTCGCCGCCGGAAAGTCCTCCCGACCCCGCCGCGCGACGTGAAGGAGTCGCGGCGGCCCGCAGGCGCGCGTCCGCGTGGGCGGCGGACGGGACTGAACGAACCAAACGCGTTTACATTCAGCATGCGAGTGGCCAAGGGCATTTGTGTCCATTGGGTTTTTTTTACTAGGGTTCCCATATTTTCTGATTTTTAAATCAAAATAACTAACGGAATACAAAGGAGGGGTAAACCGATGCTTCCTTCTAACAGTAAGGGTAAAAATGCAAGATGATGAAAAGCGAGGGTAGAATCACAATTGGCCTTCTCGGAAGGGTAGAAATGCAATACCCCCAATCTAGAATTAGCTGCAAGCTAGATAGATGTGACACCAAAATTCACATGACATAAACGAGAATGCCAAACACTCGAATTATCATTAATTGTGCCACATATCCGATTCACCGACTTATTACAAAAAATCCGCCAAACTTAGGCTGAAACAAACCTCCGCAACCATAGCCCAGCTTGAAGTCGATACGCTTCCGTTGAAAAACGCAATAAAACAAAGTGTTTCCTAACCTACAACCCGACCCATGCATTTTTTCTTATCAAGATCATAGCATGATTCAACATCATATAGCATAACATGATCATAACAACTAGTCCAAACATGTGTATCATACTAGCATGACTTAGCATCATATAACAAAGCATAGCTATATCCAAAGCAATGAAGTTCTGCCTCTACGGTTGATTTAGTCAAAATAGTTTGTTTACTAGACCTCCATGACACCGCACCACCCCCAAGAGTAAAAACATACCCACTAGTGGCGTAGATTTGATCAATATCGAAAAATCCGGTTCGCATCACTATATCCCTCTAGCACAACTGGGTGCCCGAATAGTGAATCCCATAACTCATTGTACCTTTAAGATAGCACAAGGCCCTTTAAAGTCCGGTTGCACTAGCTAGATACATGAGTGAACCAACAATTTTAGAGTACGAACTTCAATTGATCTCTCGTACACTTCTTATTCTTTTGCAATGTCACACTAGGATCATAAGGTGCTTTGAGAAGACTTTCTATCCATATAGCCAAATCGCTCAGGACCTTCTCAACATAGTGAGATTGTGATAAAGTAATCCCACTCTCTTCCACACCTTTTGCTCTTCACCTTTTACTACAAACCCATCGGTGATCCATGTAAATCTCCTCATCCAACTCTCCATTAAGAAAAGCTGTCTTCACATCCATTTGATGAATGATCGTACCATATGAGGCACCCAAGGAGAGTAGTGTTCGAATAGTGGTCATTCTAGCAACAAAAAGAATCAAGATCAAAGAAACCCTCCTTTTGAGTATAACCCTTAGCCACAAGCCGAGCCTTGTACTTGTCAATAGCACCATCGCCTAAGCTTCTTCTTGAATATCCACTTACATCCAATTGGTTTACAACCACGATCTGACCTTAGATGTTTAATCTTTCTTTCTAGTTAATTTTCAACTTTAGCCTTAAAGATTTTAAAGTAGTCTAATGCTAATGCCTCATCTTTAGTTTTCAGCAAGTAAATATAGCAAAATCTAGAAGCATCATGAATCAACGTCATCAAATATCTCTTTGCACACACCATTCATCTCACATAGATCAGAATGTATGAGTTCTAGAGGTGCCAAGAGTCTCTCCTCCACTGCCTTGTGAGGCTTTGGAGGTTGCTTAGATTGCACACAATTATGACACTTAGAACCTTTGGTAATGGTGAAATCTAGAATTAACTGCAAGACATGTGGGTTCTACATATGATTGTGCCTACCTTTGAGATTTATCAGAATTTCTTCATATGATTGCAAAGCCTGTTGCAAACTGATAACAAGACATGTGGGTTCTACACGGCACACCACTTGATGGCTGCTATATGAAACAAGTTCATTTGGATCGTCACGAGGTAACTCTAAGTGCAGCTCCATCTTGTGCCTACCTTTGTTTGGCAATCTTCTACATACGATCTCTGCACCAAAAGCGGGCTAACGGATCAGGCCACGTCGCCCGCTACTCACTAGCCGTTGGATCGAGCCATCATAATGATCCGGTCGCCAATGCGGATTGGTTCGGTCTCGTACCAGCTTCATCGTCGTCCCGAGCCATTCACGGGCCGATCATTTCACCGCTCCCCTCGGCCTTCACCCTCGACTCCTCCACTTCCCTCATCCCGTAGCGAGTGGGGTCCCAGGGTCCTCCCCGGCGACCCCGACGCTGGCGGGGTGCGGGCGCGCAGCCCTCGGCGACCTCGGCGCGAGCGGGTGCGGGTGTGGCTGCTCCGCCACCCCGAGCGGGCTAGGGGACGCAAGCACGCGGCCCGCGACCACCCCGGCGGCGTACCCTGCCGCCGCACGGGCGGGCCTCCCTCCCACGGCGACCACGGCATGGCGTCCCTAGGCGGCGCTGGCAGACTACCAACGGCGCAAGCGGCGGGTCGAGCAGATGCAAGGCAGGCTAGCAGCGCGGCGCTACGAGTTCTCTAGAAGGTGAACAATACATGCTAATAAGAACTATACATTGTACTAATGCGTGCAGAGATTTGAAAAACTCCTAGGAAAGTAATTATAGATCCAAGTAATGTAAAATTAATTTTGTTAGATTCATAACTTAATCCTCTACTCGTGGAAAATATGTTTGCATAATATGCTACTCTAGCTAAAATTTCTTTATTTATTATAATGAGCATAAATTGATAAATGCAAAATAAATTCCCCAAGGTTCTACAAATAGCAACACAATTTTATTGGATCTGTTGTGATGTGTCCTTACCTGGAGAAATGTATATACACAACAATCTTTGCATTATAATTTTTTTATGCTTTTGTTGCCTTATGTTGCAAAAAAAAAAAAAATTTGTGTAAATATTAGCTTTGCATTGTGTCATGTTAAATAGTTTGACAATAGCAGACAAACTTGAAGAGGTACGTGTGATGCTAAACAACCAGCCTTGTGTTAGTGGATCTGAACTGAAGAGCTTGCTTCACAGGCTGGGCAATGTCTGTTCTGTTTGAAGCTGTATCTTCGAGTTAAAAACAACAACGCTTGAGTAGATCAAGATCAACCCATTCATGTTTTGTAATTTTCCATATTGCTATAGCTTTGATTTGATTAGGACAAAGACGGATCTCATGATGGACGCATCCTGATCCAACTGCTTTTATAAAATGCAAACAAGTTTTAGTGCTTAGCTTTTTATCCTTTCTAACCAAGCTTCGGGTAGATGGGGTTGTTTAGCAAAACCAAAGAACATAAGCATGGTACAAGTACAACCATTTCCAGAGCTACCATTTCTTGAAAAAAAGTTTGTGTTCGAAAACAAAGTTTGGTTCACTTTTTCAAGAGACTACATATACTATTATTTTCCAACAAAAATTCATGGAATTAACTTGTCAATCAGTACGTAATTCAAAAGAAATTCTAGCTAAATGCAAATTCCAAAGCATCAATCTCATATGGCCATTTGAATTGGCTTTAGCGAATGGACTGTGCAATTGGAAATAGTCACCAATTATAACTACTTTCGTCATTATATGTTGCTCACTTTGTCATCTTACCTTTTATTCACTTACAAATGCACTCGGGGACATTTGGTTTGCAATTGCTATTGAAGTTGTTGTCCCCACCTATGGAAATATCATCAACAAGCATTTTGATGTCTGCTTTAGTTGCATGGAGATCTTACAAGTTACAATGCACCCTCTACCGTGTGTTGCATCCTATTAATTCAATGAAGCTAGAGTACCATGCTTCCTTACACTACTTTTCTTCAAAAATGTGATTCATGAACCTCGGGATATTTAATTAGGAGCTTCCTATGTATAGTATCCCACTTTGAAATTTTCATTTATAAAAAAAGGCATAATTACCGATCATGAATCAACATCAATAATGACTTTTTAAGTTAGCCCAACTTTTACAAGAATAGATGGGTACTTAAGATAAACAACAAGATCTGATATTCATTGTTAGCAATTCCTATGAATTCGGGATTGATTGCCACACACTATAAATATATCAATAAATTTGTGTTAGAGCTGGAATTATCAATGCATAGTTGTATTTGTTTATGTAAAACAAAAGATTGAACCTTAGATTTGAACTGTAGTCACCTGATTTTGTTGTGATCAATTGAATGCATAGTATTCACCATCATATGCATTGATGATACAAGTCAAATGCACTTTTTAAAATATCTTATCCTCACATGGATACCTCACTGATATATGATTTCCAGTTCTAAGCTTTAGTATCCGACTAATCATCAATTTTTTTAATAAATCTAGCTTTGTACTTTGCTACCTGTTGAGCTACAGAGCTTTTTCTAACAACTAGAAACTAATACAGGTAACACATACAGATTATTACCTAAAAATAATAGTTTCTCAAGTAATAATCCTACAACTACCAATTTTACTTGTTGCTACCTTTTAAATTTGAAAGTGTTGCAAGATGCCCTATGAGTAAAATCAACTTAAAGGTTTCTTCCACCTATTGGTACTGAGGTATCTGTCCATATTAAATAGATTAATGTAACTTATGCATAAAGTTGTCGTTACTTGGTGGGTTTTCATAGTAAGTGTACAAAGTGGATGTTGAACATTTGAATTCTTGCAGGTTGCATTGATTTCTACTGAAGATTGTCATGATGACTAGAAAACAATATCATTTTGAAAATGTGCAATTTATGGTAGGGTAATCGGGGATGATAAATTAGAACTATATAAAAAACTGATCTATGTTATATATCTACGTAATATGTTCCAGGTTTCAAGCTTTGTATTGAGCACTCTAACACGCATTGAGAACTGCATATCCATCACAAGGTTTCAGCTAAGAATTAATAAGTGAAGAATACGTTTGCACATTCCATCACGTGGTGGCCAAATCTTGGCCCAAAATCATTTTTAGAGCGCGCAAAGCCGCGCTATTTTCTAGTATAGACCATGTGTAAAACAAACACTTACGCCTACCTTTCTTTGTATTAGGATTTTGACTTGACGGGAGATTCGATCAATTTGGAGGATATTAGAGAGAAGATGGCCAAGTTTCTTATGGAACATGTCATCAGCCCTGAAGTCGAGCATTTCGCTTAAATAAACCGTGAGTTGATTACGCTTTCCCTTTGCCGCATGACGATCGGGTGGATACATGCATGTGAACTATGTTATTGCTTTCCCTTGCCGCATGACGATCAAAGCCGGATACATGCATGTGAACTGTGTTATTTGTGTTGTGAACAATGTGTGGCGTGCCCCAAAGAACCGGGTACATCTCAGGTGAACAATCGAAGTTTCATATGTTTGCGGTGCTGTTTTGCAAACTGATAAGTGACAACAAGACATGTTGGTTAATTTTTCTTTCTTTCTAGTTAATTTTCAACTTCAGCCTTAAAGATTTTAAAGTAGTCTAATAATGCCTCATCTTTAGTTTTCAGCAAGTAAATATAGCAAAATCTAGAAGCATCATCAATTAATGACATGAAATATCTCTTTGCACACACCATTCATCTCACATAGATCAGAATGTATGAGTTCTAGAGGTGCCAAGAGCCTCTCCTCCACTGCCTTGTGAGGCTTTCGAGGTTGCTTAGATTGCACACAATTATGACACTTAGAACCTTTGGTAATGGTGAAATCTAGAATTAACTGCAAGCTCACCAAAATTCACATCTAGAATTAACTGCAAGCTAGATAGATGTGACACCAAACTTCACATGACACAAACGAGAATGCCAAACACTCGAATTATCATTAATTGTGTCACAAATCTGATTCACTGACTTATTACAAAAATCTGCCAAACTTAGGCGAAACAAACCTCCGCAACCATAGCCTTCACCAATAAATTGTCCATGCTTAGACATAACTACTTTATTGGACTCCAACACTACCTTAAACCCATCTCATAAAAGAAGGTAAACTTCAGATCTACTGTATGCTTGCGCATTTTTTTTTTTTTGAGAATATATGTTTGTAGATATTGGGAACACGATATTGGGCCTTTGAGATTTATCGAATTTTCTTCATATGATTGCGAAGGCTTTGCTGCAACCGATAACAAGACATGTGGGTTCTACACGGTGCACCACTTGATGGCTGCGATGAAACAAGTTCATTTGGATCGTCACGAGGTAACTCGAAGTGCAGCTCCATCTTGTGCCTACCTTTGTTTGGCAATATAGACCATGTGTACACAAACACTTACGCCTACCTTTCTTTGTATTAGGATTTTGACTTGACGGGAGATTCCATCAATTTGGAGGATATTAGAGAGAAGATGGCCAAGTTTCTTATGGAACATGTCATCAGCCCTAAAGGCAGCATTTCGTTTAAATGAAACCGTGAGTTGATTTTGTTTCCCTTTGCCGCATGACGATCGGTGGATACATGCATGTGAACTGCGTGTTATCTTGTTTCCCTTGCCGCATGACGATCAAAGCCGGATACATGCATGTGAACTGTGTTATTTGTGTTGTGAACAATGCGTGGCGCGTGCCCTCAAGAACCGGTACATCTCGTGGTGAACAATCTGAGATACACCTGAATTTGCAATGCCGCCGCCGCGCCATTTGTTTGTGATCGGACCTGTCCATCCAGTATTATTTGTGTTTGCCGGTGTCTACCATTTTCAATTTCTCTTTGCATAGTTGAAACGGTTCATTTATCTATGTACGTACCCACGCCGGCCGATGCGTGCACAGTAGGTTTCGTACTAAATGTCTGTCGCAAACCGAAGAAACGCTCAAACACCGAACAAGCGGCCCGAAAATACGTAACGTTTATATGGAGTCGCGTAATCAAAACGGCCGCCTATAAAATGACTAAATCCTACGCCGACGTGGTTACGAAAGAACGTCTGTAATAGCCGAAAGAAACGCAAACGAGCTTACTAAAACGCGCTCATAGCTCGTGTGTTACTTCCCCGACACCCGCGAAACAACCGCTCGTAACACGGGGGCACATTGCGGACGATCGTTTTAAACATGCGACGTAGTTCTCAGACGAAAGTTACGGTCGAACGACCACCTGGCGTCTCGAAAAGTGCATTAAGGTTCACACGGGTAGTACAAAACAAGCGTCTCGTGAAATCGAGTGTAGTTATAGTCGAGCGATCTAACTGCGGCCTCGTAGCTCAGAGGCGACACGTATTCACGTGTACCACAGCGCCTCTGTAAGTCGCGAAGATATCACGCACAAGGCGTTCCACACGGTCCATATTTGAATAACGGTTTACGCACCCTTATAGTGATCGGGTGTCGCGTGAATGGATAACGATTAGAGGCGCGCGATGCATACAAGGCGTCGTCGGTGTGCGTTAGTGGCACGTGACGCCTTCTTGTGTACGCGCGCACATTCGCACGTGCGGTGGGCCGCATACGGCTTCAGTGCGTCACTACTTTTGGGCGCGGTACGATCGATTCACGATGCCGGGTCCGTGAGGTTTCTCGAGGTACGGTCGCATCTTAGACAGGTATGTCCCAGATACCGTAGATCACGGTCGAGCAAAACCCCAGACATAGTAACCCGGGCTGGGTGTAACAGAAAGGGCTCACTACGACGGAAGTTTGAGACGCACGAAACTCCGCCTCAGACAAAAGCCCGCTGCGCACGCCGCTACGACGTGTCCCCAGAAAGTCGACATTTAGAGACTTAATGCGCGACGCTGCTGCTGATCAGAAGGCCTCAACGCGACCGTAGAGGCCTTTTTTACATAGTGGTACATCGTTCGAATGGAAAGTACCAAAAAGATCCGCCTGGTTATCCGGACGGCCGCGCCCGTGGTCGAGGCCGAGGCGCAGGCGCCGCCGCAAACTTGCACAGGCAAAGGGGTGTTGCCAAAGGCGAACCTTGCCTCTGTGGCTTCCATCGGCCACCACCCTTATCTTTGAGCTCGCCTATTTTAGCTATAAGCTCTCTAACCGGGCCAAGCCTCGCCGTAGCCGGAGACTTCCCTCTTTCTCGCACATGCCGCCCCACTCCGCCAACTCTTCCAACCACCCCAACTAGACACCCCACGATATGCCCTCGTTCTTGCCTGGGTGCCCAGACCCCTATGAGCGATCTCTTTCCCTTACACCGTTGACCTCAAAAGAAGCATGGGTCGCCTCTCCTTCCAAACCCTCTCGCCTAAAAATCGAGCTCTTCACCGAGCCAAACAATTTTAGCCTTGTCACCTAACACCTGGGCTTTGTCGCGGCCCATGCAAAAAGCCGAAGCGGACCTTAGGATATTCGGGTCCCAAGGATTCTCGATTCCTTTGTCGACTAAGTCCCTCTCGTCCCTCCTTCGCCCACCTTCTCGCATTGCTTCATAACCTCTTGTCCCCAAAAGCAAAGGTTATACCCCGGTTCCTCCCGCCTAAGCCCTTGTATCTCCGACTTTTTACCGCTGCCTCGTCCCCTCTCGCTGAACAAAAGCCGCCCCAATCCTCCTTGGGATGTATGGGTGCCTCACCGTGGCATCCCTCCCTCATTGACATAATTCTCCGCACAGATCGCCAGTGGGTCCTAAAACTTTTCCTACCACCCCATTACGCCTTCTTAAATGCTATGTCCTTTAAGTTGGATGGAAACTCCAATGAATTCCGACATAGTCCTCAAAAAATTTTTTTCTTGATTTCAAGACTTAAGGAATAGATCGAACCTATGAGCAAGGAGACCCTTTGTCTAGCAATCGACTTCAAAGAAGTCTCCTCATTCTTAGCTTCAAGGCCCTTAGCAAAGGGGAAACCCGTCCGAAGTGAGCCCGTGGACAACTATCTTATTTTCCGGCCACCTTTGTGATGGTCCCGATCCTCCCCTTTCGCACCAACCTGGCTAGATGATCGCCTCTACAAAGTACAAATTCGAATCCAGTCCCGTAGTAGCATCATCCGCCTCATGCGCCGCCTTTCATATGTATCTCTCTGACCATCCTCTAGAGAATTAGTTGTTTTGTTGCTAGATGATTTGTACATGTGTCATCATCGATGCCTATACCAAACGTATTGAAGCTGGCTACGTAGAAGTCAACAAATTAGCACTCAAAAAAGCTAACCATAAGCAAGGTTTGTATATCACATAGCCGCTAGCTACCATTTTCGGAATTGTCGCAATCGCCAAGACACACGACAAAGCTTCACCCTAAGCAAATGGTGGGGTAAGGACAGAGCGAAATATTGTTCTATCTTGAACACGATATTCATCTATAAAGATAATAAGCAAAGTTGCACTTGTTGCGCTTCCTATGACAACAACACATGGATGACAACATTATAGTAGCAACAGTGTCAAGTTCAGTATCTAGAACCCGATATATCCATCTAAGGTTAAAATAATACGCTCAATTATGTAATAGGCTTTTTTTTCAACGCAAACCGTAGTAGGCTTTTATGAGGACTAAAACAAACCACCGAGGCGTGAGAACAAATAAAATGTAGTTCAGGAATATAGGACTATAAACAAAACTATAGTATACTTTCTTGTTTATAGGCACATTTTTGTAAGACAAGATAGTAGTAGTGCTCTGTAGTGCAGCACTCATTGTTCTTGAGCGTGTATATATCTATAAAACTTATGTTTGCAACCCCCCACTAGCTAATTCTCTCGACATGCAAGCACACCACCTCACCATCCCACTAACACCCCAAGAGATGCCACCTCACCAACCTACCGAACCCTTCCCGATATAAATAAAAGTGGGACTCAAGTGGTATAGAAGAGAAAAAGAAAAAAAAGAAAAAAAAAGGGAAAAAGTAGAAAGATAAAGAATAGGAGGGTGATTGTAATATTGTAACTCGTAGAATTCTTCTTCGTACCACAAGAATGCGCTGGGCATCCACTAGTTCATCTATGAAGAAAAATAGCAGCCAGGACTCCCAAGCCAAATTTCCTATGACAAAAACACATTTATAACGACATTATAGTAAGGCCAGTGTCAAGTTTAGTTTCTATAACTCTATATATCCATCCGAGGATACACCACCTTCCTCACTTAACGGGCGACCGAAAAATTCAAGCGATCGCTGATGCCTACCGCTAGATGGAATTCACTCGCAGCTCGTCGCCGAATAGATTTTGAAAATTTCGGCCACCCGGAAACTAGCAAGTCCCTAATATTTATACGCTCAATCCCGTAATATGCGCCTATGAGGACTACACAATCCACGTAGGCACGATCACAAAAGTGTGTAGTTCGAATAGAGGGATATGAACAAACTGAAGTTTAATAACAGTTCATTTAGTAGGAACATTTTGTGAGACATGATAACAACATTATAGTAGCAACAGTGTGTCAATTTCAATATCAACAACTCAAAATATCCATGTGACGATAAAATTATACAGCCACTCCTGCACTAGGCAGTTTATGAGGACTAAACAAAACCAGCAAGGCGGAGAACAAAAAAAATGCAGCTTCGTGAGAAGAGGGATACAAACAAATCAGTGAGTTTGGTAACATTTCATTTAACGTATTAATTTTTTGTAAGACAAGCTAGTGGTAGTGCTCGACAGAAAGCAAATATTGTTCTTGAGCATGTATATTCATCTATAAAGAAAAATAGCAAAGATAATTTGGTTACAAGCTTCCTATGACAAAACACAATGATAATCCACATTATAGTAGCAAATGTGTCAAGTTCGCCGCAACTCTATATATCCATCTCGATACAATTCACCTTTCCTCAC